>JACEFZ010012220.1:90000-235000 GCA_014155875.1 Cepaea nemoralis
TGCCGATGGGCGTTGGCGATCATGCTTTATCCTTGTGAAAGTAAATGCAACCTCAAGACTTCATGTCATAGCAGGACAGACCAGGCCATAAGCTTTGATAGGCAACTGGTCTAGGATCGAAGCTCCGGCAGGCGGACAGTTAGAGCATTGCTGTGCTGCTCCGACAGCTTCTGCATTTTGCCTTGTTCCAGTGAGGAAGGGAGTTTAGTGGTTGGAAGAATCAGATGCCTCTAGAATAAAGTTACTGGTTAAGTCTATCGTCCACATGAACCCACATCTATGCCGTACTGGTTAAGTCTATCATCCACATGAACCCACATCTATGCCGTACTGGTTAAGACTATCGTCCACATGAAGCCACATATATACCGTACTGGGTAAGTCTATCATCCACATGAACCCACTTCTAAGTCGTACTGGTTAAGACTATCGTCCACATGAAGCCACATCTATACCGTACTGGTAAATTCTATGATCCACGTGAACCCACATCTACGCCTTTCTGGTTAATTATATCGTCCACACGAAGCCACATCTGCACTGTACTGGTTAAGTCTATGGTCCACATGAATCCACATCTATGCCGAACTGGTTAAGTCTATGGTCAACATGAACCCGCATCTATGCCGTAATAGTTAAGTCTATGGTCCACATGAAGCCATATCTATGCCGAACCACCTGTTTCTTCAGCTAAGTGCTCTTTCCCGATCCACACATAGCAGTCCATCTCCTCTACAACCTGTGCTGTCTTCCCCGATCCACATACATCATTCCATTACCTCCACCACCTGTGTTTTCTTTTCCGATCCACACATAGTATTCCATTACCTCAACCACCCGTGCTGTCTTTCCCGATCCACACAAAGTATTCCATTACCTCCACCACCTGTGCTGCCTTTCCTGAACCACACATAGTATTCCATTACCCCCACCACCTGCATATTCTTTCCCGATCCACACATAGTATTCAATTACCTCCATCACCCGTGCTGTCTTTCCCGATCCACACATAGCATTCAATTAACTCCACCACGCTTGCTGTCTTCCCAGAGCCACACATAACATTCCATCTCCTCCACCATTTGTGTTTTCTTTCCTTATCCACACATAGCATTCCATTACCTCCACCACTTGTGCTGTCTTCCCCAATCCACACATAGTATTCCACTACCTCCATATTGTGGTATTTCCTTCTTCCCAATGACGACCATAATCTGTGTCTTCTTAATATTCAATTCTAACCTTAGTTGTTCACTGTGTGAAACAACCGCATCTACTAAATTTTGCAGATCCTGTTCATTGTCGACAATCAAGACTGTATCATCTGCATATCTAATGTTATTGATGTATCATCCCCCGATGTTGATTCCTTCTATATCTTCTATATTCCTGAAAATATTTTCACTGTACACGAAGAAAGACCTGGAGACATTACACATCCCTCTCTCACATCTCTTTTTAATAGGCTTATATTGACCTACATCATTATCACTTATGATGGCTGCTTGTTGTTTCCAATATGTTTATTTTTAACAAGTCTAAAGTCTTTCCCGTCAATTTGTAGATCTTCAAACACCCTTATCATGTCGACATGTCTCACTTTATCGAAAGCATTTGTGTAGTCAATAAAGCAAAGATGTAGATTTTTGTTTACTTCTATAGAACTTTCAGTTACTTTTCTTAGTATATACATAGCACTTAATGTACCCTTGCCTTCTACAAACCCACACTGCTCTCCTATTTCGTGTTGTATTTTCTTCCTCACTCTTTGCATGATAATTCGTGGCAAACTCTTTGTGATGTAGCTCATTATACTAATTGTTCTATGTTGATCACATTCCAAGGTTCCTGATTTCTTTGGGATTGCAATAAATACAGAGTTACATAATTCAGAAGGTATATATCCATTATCATATAATGTGTTCAGTAGTCTGGTGACTTGATCTAGTCCAAATTCCTCTAAAGTTTTAATCATTTCTGTTGTGATGGTGTCTGCACCAGAGGCCTTGCCAGCTTTCATATGCTTAAGAACATTTCGAACCCCCATCTTCAAAATTGGCAGCCCTTCATTATTAAATCTAATATCATACTGTTCCTCTCTGTTATCATTTAAGGTTTTTCACATAATCTGTCCATACATGTAGAATCTGATCTTTTTCTATTATGATTTTGCCATCTTTAGTTTTTAGTTAGCCTGTTGATGTACTTGTTCTTTTATTAGTAAGTTCCTGAATTCTTTTGTGCACTAATTTGGTATTTTGACTGTTGTGTTGTTTTTCAATATCTAAGCACTTTTCCTCAGGCCATGCTTCTTTTGCCTCCTTACATAATATTCTGACTCTTCTGACTCTTCTGTGAATTTCTTCATATTTGGCAGGATTATTTTTGTTGAGTCTTCTTGTTTCCATTAGGTGTAACATTTCTTCTGTCATCCATTTTTTACGACCCACCTTCCTTCTTTAAATTTGGAATAGTTGTTTCTGCAGCCAAACTGATTGAATTCATCAACATTTCCCATTGATCATCCACATCCTGGAATAATATATCTAGATCAGACAATATATCAAATCTGTTCTGTACTTCTATGTTGAATTTATTTTGTATTTCCTTGTCATTACCCAATGTGCACAAATCATATTTAGTGTTTCCTGTTATATACTTGACTTTCTTCAACTTTATCCTCAGTGTTCCTGTAAGTAGTCTGTGGTCACTATAACAATCAGCACTGGGAACTGTTTTTGCTTTTGTTAGTGCGTTTCTAAATCTTCTGCTAATCAGAATGTAGTCAATCTGGTTTCTGATCCTGCTATCAGGACTCCTCCAGGTCCATAATCTTCTAGGGTGTTGCTTAAACCAGGTGTTTCCTACAATCATTTCCTGTTCTTTTGCCCACTCTGTAAGTCTGTATCCTCTTTCATTTCTCTCACCTAAACCATAGTTTCCTACTGTGTATCTATCTCCCTGATTTCCTACTTTTGCATTGAAGTCTCCTACTATGATGTTTATTTCTGAATTTTTACATTTCTTTAAGGCAGTCTCCATGTCATTATAAAATTCCGCTACACTATCTTCACTGGATTCTCCGGTTGGGGCATATACTTGAATAATATTTATGCTAAAAGGTCTGCACTTAATTTAACTAGTAGAACTCTGTCCGACCGGCCCAATATCCTTGAACAGATTTTGATGTTTTGAAATAATGGCCACTCCGTTTTGTCGGTCTTCACCTCCTTAATAAATGATCTTAAAATCTTCATCTATCTTGATGCCTGCTCCTGTCCATCTCGTTTCTCACATCCCTGGAATATTAATTTTTGCTCTTTCAATTTCTTGTTTTATGTTCTTTAATTTTTCGTCGTCGTTTAACGTCCTAACTTTCCATGTTGCTAATTTTATCTCAACATACTACAGTGGAATTCCGAAGGAGTTTCTAACAAGAAAGTCCTCCTAACACATCGTCTTCATAAAGATAGAATAGATGTGGCATGCATTCAAGAGACACACCTCAACGCCAATCGCAGATTTTCAGTCAGAGGATATCAGGCCACACGTTCTAAGAGGAGTTCTAATACTTACACGAAACACAATACCTTGCAGTGAAGTATATGTGACCTCTAAAAACCAAACGGAAATTATAGGTATTGCTATAATGATAAAGGACGTGAAAATAAGAATTTACAATCTGTATAGCCCAGTTTACACTTTCAAACATGAAAATAACTGACACAAACTGCATTATTGTCGGGACTTTAATAGCCGTTTAGAAAGATGCGGATACCCAGATACTGACAACAGAGGATATGAAGTGGAGGACTGGGAAATAGACTCAAATCTCCATCTACTCAACAAAGCGGACGACACACCGAGCTTCTACTCTAGAAGATGGTTTACCACTTCTACTCCAGACTTTGCTTTCTGCACAGGAGACATCCTCCACAAAATCGATCGTCATGTGCTTGACCAATTAGAAGATAGTGACCACAGACCAATCAAGCTTGTAATGAATATGGAGTTCGTTCCACGGGAACAAAAGCCTTTCCCTCGCTGGAATTACAAACGAGCGGATTGGGAGAGATTTACCATACTAACAGACAAATATTGTGAAAAAATAAATACACGACATGTCAACATGAAGCAAATGGTGCAAAGTCTCAACAAAGCTATAGTACAGGCGGCCACTCAGTCCATTCCAAGAGGAGCGAGGAAAAATTACAAACCATACTGAATTGAAGAACTACACAACAACAGAAATGAGGTTCCTGAGAAGAATACTCAACGTATCAAGAAGAGATAAGATCAGAAATAAAGAAATCAGGACTAAAGTGGGTTAAAGCAGCACTAGATTTTATCAGAAAACAGCAAGTCAAATGGTTTGGCCATGCACGTAGGGTACCAGTCAACAGCATACCACAACAAGCAATGATGTACAGACCAGATGGAAACAGAGAAAGAGTCGACCACGTAAACGTTGGACGGAGGGAATAGCAGAGTCCATGGGAATATCGATACATGAAGCCCATACTCGGGCACTCTCACGAAGTTTGTACTTCACCTCGACACCGCAAGGTACAAGAGGAACATGATGAGATGAGATGAGAAGTTTAAGATGCCAGGAAGACAGCAGAGAGAGAGAGAGAGAGAGAGAGAGAGAGAGAGAGAGAGAGAGAGAGAGAGAGAGAGAGAGAGAGAGAGAGAGAGAGAGAGCAACTGAAGCGAACATCTCTCTCAACAAATTATTAAACAAAAGTAAATCAAACATCAAAGCTGAAAAGCAACTGATGGATGTGGAAATTAGGTTTCTGAGGAAAATGCAGAGAATACCATGGACAGACAGAAAAGCCAACGAACAAGTCCTTCAAGATACAAATGAAGATCGTAAACTGATTAGAGAAATTAGACGTAGGCAGTCAACATTTTTTGGGCATGTTATGAGAAGAAATGACTTGGAGAACTTGATGACAACTGGCAAGATCGAGGGGAATAGACCAAGGGGAAGACCGAGAAGTAAATACCTGGATGGCTTGGCCACTTGGCATGGTCGAGACAGGAACACGGAGTTGATCCACGACTCTGGTGATCGAGTGAGATGGCAAAACATGACCGCCCATGCTTATCGGCATGGCACATGATGGATGGAAATCAAACAACAAGAGATTGTTGGAGGGAAAAAAACAATAGAAAACCTGAACTATGACAGGGATGGAAATAAACTATGGCAACTAGTGAAAGCCATGAAAATGAAGGACCCAGAAACAAACAATTAACTATTTAACAAGGAAATGCCTTGCTTACAGGAAAAAAGGCTGCAAATGCACTATTGCAACACTATGCTAGTGCAAACCACATTGATATTACAACCGAACAGAAGAAAGCAATCAAAGATAAACAGATACATCATAGTAATACAAAGACAGCAGTATAATATATGATGGCAAATCTAAAAATGGAAGAAATGGAACAAGCAATGAATACCCTAAAAATGAAGAAATTACCAGGAAAGGATGGAATCACAAATGAAATGCTAATAGGACTAGGTGCTAAAGCAAACAAGAAACCACCTAACAGTCCTAAATTACAGCTGGAAGAGCGGAATAGTCCCACAGGCATGGAAGGAAGCTATAAAAATACCAGTCCCAAAGAAAGGAAAAGACCTGGAAGAACCAAAATGGCTATCTACCTATCAGTCTACTTAGTTGTGAAGGAAAATTAATGGAACGCATTTTCAATGGCGTGGTGTAGGGTAAAGAGAGAGGGATAGTACCTCACGGTGAGTGGCAGCGATATCCCAAGAACTAGACCAGGATCCTATTTGGTTCCCATCTCTTTACCTAGCTCATGTATGGCTCCACGAATACCGCTTGTGTACGGAGGTGGCCACACCACGGGCAACAACAGTCTTGGCTGACTGGCTAAACTACATGAGTGAAGTAGGGGTAATATCCTACTAAGGGAATGTCCATCCCTAGTACACAAAGACTGGGACGGTGGAGAAGGCGGATGAATCTAAATAGATCAACGGCTTCGAAAGCGAAACAGCAGAGTGTGTGGCACACATGAGGCGTGTTCAGGACACGATAGTGAACATGGCTGGCCATCGTGGAAGAGATTGGGACCTCACCATGTAATATCCCAAAGACAGCAATGGTAATTCAACAACAAGAAAAAAGCGATACGGGTAATTCTTGGCCCCCTGGAGATGAGCCTGTTGTAAATATTCACAGGGAAGAGACAACTCCTATAGTGAATAAGGAAGTGCATAATGACGAAGGCATCCCAAATTCGTTTGAAAGGGTGCATTCTGACAATACCTACCTGAAAAGTAGAAGGAGAAGTCTGAGAATTGGTACGTGGAATGTACGCACCTTATATCAAGCAGGGAAGTTTGATAACCTTATTGCAAAGGCAAAAAACATGAATTCAGATATCTTAGGCGCATCTGAAACAAGATGGACAGATACAAGTTGTATAAGGAGAGAAGATTACGTATTCATTAATTCAGGAGATCATCACGAGAGAGGAGTAGGCATTTTAGTAAAACGAGATTTAGGAGAAAAATATTAGTGGATTCTGGACTCATAGAGAGAGATGATACTTCTCAAAATTAAGGCAAGACCGTTCAAGATAGTAATTCTTCAGACATATGCTCCAACAACTGATTATAGTGATGAACAGCTAGAAGAATACTATGAAGACCTACAACAAACACTGAAAAGTTGTAAAATCATCAGAGGTCCTAATTGTCATGGGAGACATGAACGCAAAAGTTGGAAAAAATAAATATAAGCAGATAGTAGGGCAATATGGTATAGGAAACAGAAACGACAGAGGAGACCGGCTGATACAGTTCTGTGAAGAAAACAATCTTATTGTTTGCAACACATTTTTTCCAACATAACCCTAGGAAACTGTATACATGGAAAAGCCCTGGAGATAGAACAAGAAACCAAATTGACTACATTATGATTAGAAATAGATTTAAAAACAATGTTAAAAATGCCAAAACATACCCTGGTGCTGATATCAACTCTGACCATAATCCTGTAGTTTTAAAATTACAAATAAAACTTAAAAACCCAGGAATAAGGAAATCGAAGACACCTCAAGTAGATATATCGGCATTGAAACAACCAGAAATAAGTCAACTATACCTAGTTGAAGTCAAAAATAGATATGATGGGCTAATCATTGAAAGTATGGAACAATATCGACGTGAAAATCCCGAGGATAAAATTAATACAAAATGGGAAAGTGTAAAAACCAGTATTCAGATTGCAAATACCACATTGCCAGTGAAGATTAATAAGAAAAAACAATTATGGATAACTGATGAAATCTTGAGTAAAATGTCTCAAAGAAAGAAAGCAAAGAACACTCCAGAGTATATAGTAGTAGATAGAGAAATACGTCACATGTGCAGAGTTGCCAAAGAGGAGTGGCTACAGAAAAATTGCAAAGAAATAGAGGATCTGGAAATAAAACACAACTGGAAAGAATTACATGAACATATAAAAAGATGTACAAAGAAGAAAAATAATATAACAGGAAACGGTTGTATCAGAGGAAAAAATGGAGAAATTATAATTAATAACACTGACATAATAAAAAGATGGACAGAGTACACAGAAGATTTATTCTGGGACAACAGGGTCAATAGACCAACATTGTATAATACTCAAGATGGACCAAAAATACTAACGGCTGAAGTAGAAAAGGCTATTAAAAAGATGAAAGAAGGAAAGGCTGCAGGTCCTGACAAGATAACAACAGAGATGATAAAATCCTTATCCAGCTTTGGCATTGAAACTATCACAGAATTATGTAATGATATATATAATACTGGGTACATCCCCAAGGATTTGAAAACATCCATTTTCATCACACTATCGAAGAAGTCAAGAGCTGTTGATTGTGAGGATTACAGAACTATTAGCTTAATGAGCCACACAACTAAGATACTACTCAAGGTCATACAAGAAAGAATTCAACATAAAATAGATGAGGAAGTAGCTGAAGAACAATTTGGGTTCCGCAAAAACAGCGGAACCAGAGAAGCAATTATCTTTTTGAGGATGTTAATTGAAAAATATATAGAAGTTCAAAAAAGTATATATGTTTGTTTTATAGACTACAAGAAAGCTTTTGATAGAGTACAACATGAACGACTAATTACGTGCCTTCAAGATATAGGAGTAGACGGAAAGGACATCAGACTTATTAGTAACTTGTACTGGGAACAAGTGGCGTCTATTAGATGCGGTAATAACTATTCGTCGCCTATAGAGATAAAAAGAAGAGTACGGCAGGGATGTGTACTGTCTCCAAGCCTCTTCAACCTATACACAGAAAGAATTTTTAAACAAGTTGAAATGCCTGGACTCAACATCAATGGAAGAATCATAAACAATCTTAGATATGCTGACGATACCGTGTTACTAGCAGAAAGTGAACAAGAGTTGCAAGACCTAGTGGAAGAAGTAAACAGACACAGTGCAGAATGTGACTTAGATATTAACATCCAAAAAACAATCAACCCCGGCAAGGAATGGGTGCCGGTGCCTCAAGCTTTTAAGTGTACCTTCTCCTGCATTATCACACTCGACAGACGGTGCAGAGAGCAGAACCCTGCCGCTGTCAATGCAGAGGTTAACGCGCTCATCTATGATCACTCAGATAGCCCCGAAGTGCTCATCTATACAGATGGATCTGTTGTAAAGCAGCAGAGAAGTGCGTGGGCATTTACAGCCCGTTCAGCGGGCCGAACCGTTCAAGAATCCAGTGGTGCCCACTCTATGACCACGAGCAGCATGACGATGGAGGTGATGGCAGTTACACAGGCTTTCATATGGCTGGAATCACAGCATTATACCAACGTGTGTGTACTAAGTGATTCAATGAGCATGATTCAGAAGGTCGAAGCTGGATCTGTACGTAGACAGTGGACTGAGTCGCTGCGGAAGTCTGTTGTCCGCAAAGTCACCTTCATCTTCGTCCCGGGACATGCGGGAGTCGAGGGAAATGAACGAGCTGATAAATTGGCTGGCTCTGCACCCCCTGTAGATGGCCAGCCCATGGATCGTGCGGATGTTATTAACGCCCTTAAAGATATGGCGAGAACAGAGGATTTTGACGCCAGTGATTCCACATCGCTTTCCAGGATGAAAGACCTGGGAGTAAGAATCGGCACAGCCAGACGCGAGAGGCACATCGGGAAAACAAAGCGCCTCGTCAACCAACACAGAACTGGCACTATTAGCCACCGGACGCTGATGCATATGCTGGGGGGAGGATCTGAGCACCTATGGACATGTCCGGAGTGCAACGAAGATACCCCAACTGATAACTAACTAACTAACATCCAAAAAACAAAAACTATGATAATTAGTAGTGAAAAGGAAAGGTCATCAATGAACACCACAGTAAACGGGCAGACACTAGAACAAGTAACAGGTTTCTCTTATCTTGGACATATAATAACAGAAGATGGCAGAATTGAAATGGAAATAAAACAGAGAATAGGAATGGCCAAAAATGCTTTCAACGGCATGAAATCAGTATTAACATCTAGAGATATTAATAACGCATTAAAATGAGAATTGTCAAACGCTACGTATATTCAACGCTACTGTATAGCGCGGAATCCTGGACATTGAACAAGCAACTAGAAAATCGCATAGAAGCCCTGGAGATGTGGATATACAGACGAATATGTTCGTATTTCATGGCAACAAAAACAATCAAATGCAGAGATCCTAGAAAAACTGGGAATGAAGAGAGAGTTGATGAAAGAAATAAGGAGGAGACAAGTGAAATATTTTGGCCACGTTAAAAGACATGATACTCTAATAAAAACCATTCTGGAAGGCAAGGTAGAGGGCAAGCGAACAAGAGGTAGACAATGATACAAGTGGGAGGATAACATCAAGAGATGGGCGAACATCAGAATGTACAGTCAAGGCGAGAGACAGACAGTGTTGGAGATCCATTGCAGCCAACCTTCATTTCGGAGAAGGCACCTGATTGATTGATTGATTGATTATCAATGGCAGACTAACATGGCATCTGGAAGAAAACCAACTCTTAACACCACACCAAGCAGGATTCGAAAAGTAAAGGTCCACTGAAGATCAAATAACCTATATAGCTCAGGAAATAGAGGATACCTTCCAAGAGAAAAATCACACACTAGATGTTTGGATAGATTTAGAAAAAGCTTTTGATAAAGTATGGAAGGAAGAACTGAAAGTAAAACTGCAAAAAATGCATGTTTGTGGGAAATGTACAAATGGATCAGCCACTACCTTGAGAACAGAACTGCCAGGACAAAAGTACAAGGACAAACCAGCATAAAGATGCTGTTGGAGCAAGGTATCCCCCAAGGAGGAGTTCTTTCACCAACATTATTCCTAGCATATATAAATGACATCACGGAAATTTTTTCAGCCAGATGACTTAGCCATATGGACATCTGAAGAATATACTACTACAGCTAACATCAGAATACAGCGCGAGAGGGCTGGCCAAAATCATGGATAGTGAAGATAAGTGAGGAGAAAACAACATGCACAGTGTTCTCCCTCTCAAATAAAACTCAGCACCCTAAGCTGGTATTAAATGGGAAAATATTGCGCCATGAAGAAAATCCAAACTATCTAGGCCTCACCTTTGATCGTCGCCTGACATGGAAGACACAGGTTGAGAAAAATCGAACAAGAGCAAGGCAAAGAATGACAATCATGAAAAAGCTTGCTGGTACAACGTGGGGAGCAGACGAGAAAATTCTCCAGAAGTTATACACTGGACGGGCGAGGCCAGTACTGGAATATGGCATCGCAGCTTGGGCAACAGCAGTTAAGTCAAACTTTAACAAAATAAGTAGAATCCAAAATCAAAGAATGCGTATCATAACTGGAAGCCTGAAGACAACGCCTATTAACGAACTAGAAAAGATAGCTTATTTACAACCAATGCAGGGCAGAAGAGATAGTAGAGCCCAACAATAAGCAGAAAAAGTTAGAAGATTGACAGACCACTCCATGTTTAAAATGTTTAATGGTTTTGGAAAGGGAAGACTGAAGCGTAGCAACTTTGTAGAAACCGCAAAACGAAAGATTAGGGCAGATCCTACACTTAACATATCAACAGTCAAACTCATTTACAATGCACACAAGTTCCCAGCTTGGAGACAGCAGCAACTGCCTGAGACGGTAGAGAACATTCCTGGTATTGAGAAAAAGAATACTCAGAATGAAACAGAAAAAAAGAAAAATCGCAATAAACTACATAAAAGAACACTACCCAAGCAGCAATTGGACCCATGCATACACAGATGCATCAGCCCAAAATCCAATAGAAAATGGAGGGGGAGGAATTCTCCTAAATTAATAAAATGGAGTGGGGAAAAACAGTCAGTGGCAGCTGGAAAATTTTCAAGTAACTTCAAAGCAGAGGTAGAGGCTTTGAAATATGCAGCAGAAATGCTCTTGATGGAGGAAAATAAAGAGAAGCAAATAACTATCTTCACAGATGCAAAGTCAGCTGTCTCAATACTGAAGAGCAAAAAACAGCACAGAACTAGCAGACCTAAGAGCAGCACTCAATGGACTATGTCAGAAATCCAAAAAAGTTGTAATACAGTGGATCCCATCACATTGCAGTATACCTGAAAATGAAGAAGCTGACAGACTAGCAAAAGAGGGCGGACGACTACCTCAGCCTGACATAGACATAACCTATAATGAGGCAAAGAGGTTTATAAAAAGCACTTATAGAACCAAATGGGAATTAGAGGATCCAGGCCACCAGAAAGATGATGCATATTACAAACTCGACCGAAGTGAACAAGTAGCAATCTTCAGACTCCGCACAGGACATAACAGACTGAAATACAACTTGTTCAATAAACTAACGATAGGAGATACTGATGAATGTAATTGTGGAACTGGTAAAATGACAGCTATACATTTGCTGCAGGAGTGCCCAATATATGCAGAACAGAGAAAGATATTTTGGCCCACACCTGCTTCGTTTGAGGACAAGCTCTATGGAGATATCAACAAGCTCAAGTTGACTGCAGCTTACATTAACTACATTCAGGTTGACATCTAAAGGTGCATGAAGAAGTATTTAGACTGCCACACTTCATACCACAGGTATATCGGCAGCAAAAGCGTCCCACAGGCACGAAATGGAATATTGCTTGGATAGCAAATCCATTACATTGAAAGTCCGAATCAAAAGCTCACTGTGTGGGCGTCATCAAAGACGGAAAAAGTGTCCTAGTGGCACGCAATGGAATATTGCTTGGATAGCAAATCCATAACGTGGAAAGTCCGAATCGAAAGCTCATTGTGTGGATGTCATCTGCAGACTGCATTCTTCTGGTTTCCGGAGGAACAGCCTGTGGTGAATGGAGGCTCAATATACGAAGTGAGGCTAAGCAGCCATGTGCAGAACGTGACAATTCCTTAGGTGACCCCAGTACCAGAGCGCTATGTGTCGGCTCTGCAATTATGGAAGCCTCCTTGGATGGCGGGGAATGCTCATGGTCTGCCCCTGCCTTCCCTTGAGAGCTGACCGGGATGTCTTCGGCTGCTCTAAATGGGCCAGATGGGATGGGAGAGTGAGAGTCAAATGCCTTACGAAAACCCCGGGTAGGTTAACCCAGTCAACAAATGTCCGCAGAAGTCGGATGTGTCGGCATAACGGCGCAAGAACGTAGCTATTTTGTAAACAGGCACAACGCAATCACGTCTGAAAAAAATCTCCGGATGAACGCAGAAGAAGAAGAAGAAGAAGAAGAAGAAGAAGAAGAAGAAGAAGAAGAAGAAGAAGAAGAAGAAGAAGAAGAAGAAGAAAGATATATATAGAGCGAGGAGAGATCTAGAGAGATCTATCTACTTGAGAAATTGAAAATGTCTATAGATGAAAGGCTCAGAGAAGAACAAGCTGGCTTCAGACCAAAACGGTCATGTATAGACCACATTTTCGTCCTTAGAATAATCATTGAAGACTCTGTATAATTCCAGTCGAAATTAATCACCAACTTTGTCGACTTTCAAAAAGCCTTCGACAGTATCCACCGTCCTTCACTTTGGAATCTACTTAACGTCTATGGTTTCCCTACCAAATATATCAACGTCATAAAATCCTTCTACAAGGAGACTCGTTGCTGCGTGAGAACAGAATCAGGCAAATCTGACTGGTTCTCAGTGGAAACGGGAGTGAAACAGGGATTGTGTCTTGTCACCGATGCTCTTTGGAATAGGTATCGATTAGGTCATGCGCAAATGCACAAACAACACAAATAGGGGTATCCATTGGGTTGACAAAATTCTAGAAGACCTGGACTTTGCCGACGACATAGTGCTTTTAAGTTCAACACACCGAGATGGCCAAGAGAAAATAAACAATCTCCAAAATGTTTCAGGACAAATTGGTCTCCAAATTAACACAGCAAAATCAAAAACTATTGATCTTACCAACAGCTCAGACGACACCAAATTAAACAACCATGTTCTGGAAAAATGTCAACAGCTTCACATACCTAGGAAGCAAAATGACATCTACAGGGGACTCAACGCCAGAAATATTATCTAGAATCGCACTGGCATCTGGTGCCTTCAATAAACTGTCAAACATCTGGAAGTCAAAGACACTCAGCAAACATACGAAACTTAAAATCTTCAACTCTTGTGTGATTCCAGTGCTAACGTATGGATGTGAGAGTTGGAAATCAACGGTAGCTTTAGATAAAAAAAATTGACAATTTTGAGAACAAATGTCTTAGAATAATTCTAAACCTCCACTGGACAGATTTCAGAACCAATACGCAAATAAGACAAGAGACTAAGCAAGATATTGTATCCAATTTTATAAGAAAACGCCGTTGGAACTACATCGGCCATGTACTCAGAATGGACAAGACAAGACTCCCCAACCAAGCCCTCTTATGGTCACCAGTAGGGAAAAGAAAACGGGGAAGACCAAGAGAGACCCTGCGTAGAACCATCATTAGAGAAGGCTCATTCAACGGCCAAGTGAACATCCAGGATCTACAACGGGTAGCAGCGAATCGCCGGACATGGAGAGCCATGACTTCTGCCCTATGCGCCGCCTTAGGCTCAAGAGGAAAGACTAGAGTAGACTAAGAGAGATCTAGAGATTTAGAGAGAGAGAGAGAGAGAGAGAGAGAGAGGAGAGAGAGAGAGATAAAGAGAGAGGAGAGAGAGAGGAGAGAGATAGAGGAGAGAGAGGAGAGAGATAGAGAGATATAGAGATAGAGAGAACGGTCGAACGAACAAACTTTATTTTGAAATGGTTAAGACTTGGGCACGTTGATCCTCTAACATTCTGCCCTTCTATCACTCTCTTTAAAAGAGGTGCGGCCAAACAGGAACACCAAGCAGCAAGCCAAAGAAGGATAATAAACCAACACAGAACTGGTGTCGTGATCCGCTAAACGCTGCGGGATTTGCTGAGGAGGGGATCTTAGCACTTATTTACTGAATGGTTCGATGTGCAATGAGGATGATCTGTCGACTAACTAACTAACTAATTAACTAACTAACTAACTAACTAACTAATTAGCTAACTAACTAACTAACTAACTAACTAACTAACTAACTAACTAACTAACTAACTAATTAGCTAACTAACTAACTAACTAACTGACTGACTGACTGACTGACTGACTGACTGACTGACTGATTGACTGACTGACTAACTATCACTCTTTCATGCTCTATTTTATCCACACATCATTCGAGGCTAACTGAGAAAACAACAATATAAAAGATATGCATTATAAAGGCATGGGGAGAATGTAATAATCGTAAAAACTCCGCCGCTGAGCAAATACGGCAGGGGAATTTTGATTGTCAGAAGCGTACCCCCTTTCCTAAGTATTTCGGACCTTTAACCTCTCTCTTGGAGCGGTTCCGTCC
Source organism: Cepaea nemoralis (assembly GCA_014155875.1). Lineage (NCBI taxonomy): Eukaryota > Metazoa > Mollusca > Gastropoda > Stylommatophora > Helicidae > Cepaea > Cepaea nemoralis. The sequence continues at coordinate 104,943 of JACEFZ010012220.1, forward strand.
GGGTCAAGACTCCGGACGTCTTTCCCCTGCCGTGGAGACGTTTGGTCACATTCGTTATCCCTGTTACGCTTGTCCCTTCGCTGTTACCATGTCCACTTTCGAACCCTCCCTCCCTCGATGAGGAGAGTCCGTGCAGCCTGTGCTTGCCCCTTAGCACGTGTGGTCTAGGGAGCCAGCTTCATCCCCCACCACGGCCTTTATCACCTCCATTGTCTCCGTTGCCGTGTTCCTTCCTCGTGCCACGTTCACGGCGCCGTACTCTACTAGGAAGCCCGGTCGTCCTTTACGTTCCTGGACCCACCTTTTGGTCTCTGCAGCTGAATGAGTGCGAATTACGGACGATTATCGCTATGTTATGGAGGTTAGACTTTGGCCGACATTTGCGTAGTTTGACTGCACTCAGATTCACCTCCCAAGCTCGGAGGAAAGGCTGAAGAGGTGACGTAAGACGTTGCAAGCTCGTGGTCTTGGTCGAGAGATTGTTAGTAGTTCTGAAGTTACCGTTTCTAACCATACTAGTTCCTAGACTCATCCCACTTTAGGTTCCGACATTTCCATAGCCAACACGAGGCCTTTTCGGCTGCCTCACACAGTTGTTTCGGCGTACTCTTCCAGCTTAAAACTTGCGACCATGTCTTCGTACTTCTTTAACGTGTACAGGGTTTTTTCCACGGCCCTTTAGATCTACGGTCAGTTCCCAGTCCCTCGCACCATCGAAAATGGTCGAAACGGCAAGTCATCAGTTTTGCCCTCTTTGTGCCGCCACTACATGACTCATTAAAATTAATGAATGATGTGGCAGTTGTTATTAAATATGGGGAACATACCTGTCACCATTTTGCTCAAATCAACTGTCTTCTTACGAGGAATCTCCACAGTACGAAAGTACGTAATTGGGGAGTTCCCCGTTATTTATAACTTGGTGGGAAGTCTGCTGATTTGCATAACTTAGAAGGTTTGAGAACTGAAGTTTCGATAACGAAAGGTCGAAACGGGCACTTTTTTTTATCCCGTGAGTGAACTAGACTTGTTCACTAGTCGGGAGAAAGTGAGATTCTCACTTAGAGTGAGTAATTCATTCTTCATGACTTTTCTGGGCTTGGAGAGTTTACCTCGCAACCGGAATAAGGCATCTGTCCATCATTTCGATCTCAGATTCCACCGAGAGGAGAGCTCCAGAAAATCAGCGCCTATTGTCATATATATGGCTTATGAGCCACATACAGTAAAATACAGCTGACGGGTAGTTGATTCTTGGTTCATGAATACACCTTTACATATTTATATTGTGTAATACGGCGTAACAGCGCAAATTTAAAGCATCTCATTAGTTATGCGAACACTTAGTAAAGTTGGCGATCGATAACAGACAAGCCGTGTCACTGTCGCTCGTGTGTTGACTTTGCGTTTTCCGCTTGAGGTGTGTAACAGCGTAGCTTAAACATTAGAGTCTTGTAAGTCCATTTGTGTGGCAATTACATTGTAGCAACTAATTATATTGCAAAATTGTGAGATCTTGTATTTATTAGTGAAGTTACAAGTGTGATATAATGTTTACTGTTAGTTGTTACAACGTGTTGAAGCCAAGATAGATTAATCAGCTGTTAATGTGACCAATGCTTAGTAGTTCTGTGGTTAGACGGATGTAGGAGGAATTCAGACACTGCTATGGCAAGAACAAGTGTGATTCGTGGATCAAACAAAGCATGTAGTTCTAAACGCTAGGAGATGAGGCAGCTATTGTGAGATTGATAAATAGTGGTGGTGTCATTCCTAGGAAATGTCCTGATGCTGTAAGTAGTGACATTGTGATTTGATGATATATATATATATATATATATATATATATATATATATATATATGTGTGTGTGTGTGTGTGTGTATGTATATATATATATATATATATATATATATATATATATATATATATATATATATATATATATATATATATATATATATATATATATATATATATATATATTGTAAGGAAGTGCGTTATATTACTGGGTGACTTGTCGACGTCCGATGCGGTCCAACGTGAGATACCTGTGCGCTATCGTCGCGATTGTTGGGAAACCGGTCGAGGGTCTACGCTACACTATCCTATGCCTTTCTCTTTATGCTCATGAGTACGAGAGTGCTTGTGTGGTGGATGGCAGAGGTGTATGGCTGTTGACTGAGACTCGGAGTTGTGTGAGACATGGGAGAGGCAAGGCAATTATGATATGTATATAACTGGCACACCAGGCCAGTTGTGATGTTCGGTCACCACCCATGGCTAATCCACTTGGGGGACCAGAACAGGTAAGGACCCCTTGAACATGTGGGGTGGAAGAACATGTTTAGAAAAAGGAACTTCTTGCCTCCATCATCAGAGGTGGCTCAAGAAGGCTTTCTCTGTCATGGGGGAAGGCATCCCACTAGCGACATGGAATGATTACTTGTACAGTGGTTTGATATTGTTTATTAATTAAATTAGTAGTAATTAATTGATAACAATATGTCTATGTCCAATGACGGAGAGTGGTCTAGGGACCAACTCTTCCAGAGGTTTAGTTTTCTATTAGTGTAAATAGAAACATTACAGTTCTTCATGCAACCACTGAAGACAAGAGTAAGGTAGGAGTGTGAGACTACAGTAACGTCAGACTCGAACTTTTCGGAACCTAATCCTTCCGACGGGCTGATGTTGGTGCCATCTGACATTGGATGTCTAAACTTGCTGCGACTAGGTCTAGGGATGATTCGCTAATTAGGCATAGCCAAATAGTTATGCTGAAGGTAAATGTGTAAAGTGGATGATAGCATGTGGATCCTAGTTGGTACCGAATGCGCTCACCGCCTACTCTTTCCGTTCAGGTGTTGCCTGTTGTATGAGGTCTGCAGTGATGATTTATGAGACCTAGCCTGTGTGGTATACGCTTGCTACCATGATCCTGTGTGGTAGAGGAATTCTTCAAAGAAGGTGTGGTAATTGAAGGCTACAATAGACTTATGTTGTATATAACTTCCACGCTGAAGCTGAACTTCCAATGGAAGATGTTGTTTATTTGTTCGATACACAGGACAGCCTCGGCTGGGGAAACGTCATAGCTCTGGGAGCCATTTCAGCTTTAATATCAGTGTTGACCACCACCGAACCTTCTACGAGATGCCACTTTAAAGATTTATGATTTCACAGTGATACGTTTCATCAAAGTGTATAGACACTCATCATGTTATTATACTATACTCTTGTTCTGAACCAGACTTAGATGGAGTCCAGTCAATCCTGAGTTCCAGACATATCTGCAGTTTAGTCGTCTACCAGAGAGTAGAAGTCCATACGAGACACCTATGAGACTGTGTTATGTGTATCCTGAGTGATCTCTTATAGTCATGTTGTGGAAAATCTACGTCACCCAACCAGGGGTGAAGCATCACTTGACCATAATTAGTGATTGTTACCAGACGCTATTTTCAGCTATTGTCCAGGTACATCAGGGGATAACTCAAGGTCGAGGATCTCCCAACCAGACTGTGTAGGCATAGCAGTCATAGAGGCAATAGGTGTTGACAATTCTCGCAGTTGTAGTGGTGTGTTCTTAGTCCAGTCATCGGAGTCCTGGTGGCTAAATCCCATCGTTTGATCACCGGTTGCTTGCGGCAGAACAGTCTACAAGTGTTCTAGACAGCAGTGCTGGGAAAGGGCCGGGTGAGTCTTCTGGACCGACTCGTCGGAAACACCCGCAAATATTCTGCTATACCTCATGATGACCCGGAGTCATCTCTGACTCTATCTTTAACCTTTTTTCTATATTGTACATAGATCATTTCCTATCAGGACGTTCCTTTCAGACCTGTGTCTATAGAGTACATTAAATTGTTGAATTGTTGACGTCTTCTATACAGTTATTAGGTGTGAACTTGGACGAGGCCTCAGAGTTAAAGTACCAAGGTAGAGGGTAGATGGTAGAGGTTTAGGATCTGGAAGGGGTTTGTAGACTCATGACTCGTGTCACCTTGCAGAAGGGGTCAATAATAGTAGTATCAGTGTATCTACCTGTCCAACCCCTGAGGTTAGTATACACGTGAGTGACTGGGATACCTCGGGGCTTGTGTTCATTCACAACAACCGAGGCCATCCTGTTATAATATTGGACTACCAAATGGGGACTAGCTGTTATACTAGCGTATTATTATTATTATTATTATTATTATTATTATTATTATTATTATTATTAAGGGGAAGGTAATCTGTACTGAGATTTGTTGTTGTTGTTCGCATATCCTTTACGGAACATCGCTGTCAACATCAGTATCTTTCAGCTGATTGTTGATTTCTTGGCAAGATTACGCTCTGTAGTTTGCCATTGCTTTCTGAGCGACTGGCTCACATACCCCGTAAGTTACCGACGCGGAGAGAACCGCTACCGATTCTCGAGCACGTCACGTTACTCACGAGAGTATACGGGATTAGAGAGAAAGTCGTGTAACCCCTAGACCAGGGAGACCGGCTGTACTGAGATATTGTTCGAATAAATTGCGATTATATGTATAGGAATTGGTGATGTCTTTGATTTCTTGTGGAAGATTGTTCCACAGCTGAGCAGCGGAGTATATTAAGCTTGCTTTGTATAAGTATATCCTAGGCTTCGGGATGTGTAATATATTTAATCGTTTACTGTGTCTTGCACTGTAATGTGAAAAAATGGCCGAAGATAATTGGGGACATTCCGATGTAGGATTCTGTGAATTAGTTTGGCTTTGTTGAAAAGTAAGCGTTTGCGGAATGGTACTAACTGAAGGCGTTTATGTAGGCTAGGATTATCAGTTACGTGTTTACTATAAATTAAACTCATAGCCTGTTTCTGGAGTCATAGCCTGTTTGTCGTTTCATTCGCACTGCGAGCGCTAACAAGTCAAGTCGCATTATTCTGTCAAGAAGCCTGATCAGCGGGAAAATGTCACGTGGAAAATCCAACAACAAGAAACACGCTGTTGCCAAGATGTGCAGCGTGGGAGCCGACAACAAGAAGAAGAACGTCGAGAGCCCACCTGGTAGCTGCATCAAAGAGCCTGATACTACAGCCATTACTGAAGCTACTACGAGGGAGAAGATTGACAGCCCAACACAGTCAAGAACCAAGACAGCAGAGAAGGAGGAGAAAGACACCAGAGTCGGAAACACCGACTCAAAACAGTCCGATGGGTTGTCAAGCGGATTCCTGTGGAGCTGACAGATGAAGAAATCCTGAAGCAGCTACGTGAAGAGAATCTTCACATCCGATTCTTGAAGGCGGAGCGGCTTCTCACCTACTCCAAGATACCTACAACCTTGGCAGTAGTGACGTCGGAGGGCAGCGAGATGCCGACCACAGCATCATTCAAAAAGAGAATGCAGCAACCAGAGAGATTCATACCAAGAATCACGCAATGTTCCAGATGTCAGAAGGCCGGCCACAGTAGAGCTACGTGTCGCAGTAAGACGGAAATATGCCGATACTGCGCCGATCACCACGCCTTCAAGGAGTGTCCGCTGGCCAAGCTGGACACGGACTTCCGAGCACCCAACAACAAAAGAAAGTGCGCCAACTGTCCTGGGCAAACATGGAGCAAGATACCTGGGCTGTCCGTACCTGCAGAGACACAGAGACGTCTTAAAGATCGCCATCATCACAAAGACACCATTCAAGGAAGCAATGCAGAGGGGCGAGACAGCCACGGGTATAGCACAAGCTGAAAGAGATCAACTTCAAAAGCAGATAGACGAGTTGAAGAAGCAAGTCAAGGCACTGCTGACGACGACTCCGACCAGCGATAATGAGAAGCTGCTGGCCGACATGAAAGAAATCCAGCTCGACATCAAACAAGAGATTCAGCGCATGGCTGAGATGAAGAAGGAGAACGAAGAAATCCTACAAATGATCAAGACCGAAAGAGAATTGCATAGAGCTGAAATGGGACTCTTTCAAAACAAATTAACAGAAGCCACACAAGAACTCACAGAGAAACCGCAAGAAGAAAACCAAGAGACCGAGCCTGAACCGCAAGCTGAAGCCAGCAGCCCAACCACAACGCCCAAGAGGGAACTACTATACCGTCGGATCTCTGAAGGAGGCACAGAATACCCAGTCGACAAGGAGGAACTCAAGCGCGAGGAATTCAGAAGGCGCTGGGAAGAAAAAGAAAAGAAGAAGCCTAAGAAACTCCGGGGGAAACCGATGGTATACCCAGTAGTACTCTACGACCGTGAGAACGACTTCGAGTACTATATAGATGACGGTAAAATCGTCCCATGGCTGACCACGGAGGAAGAAAACTTTAGGCAGCAGTATCGCAAACGCAACAGCGAAAACAGGCACAAGGAGGAAAATGAAAACGTCGATAAGCTCCTACAGAAAATACACAATAAAGGAGGCAAAAAGACCAAATAAAAAGTCCTTTTAAGGACTGCAAGCCAATCAAGCCAGGAGCCTGCACCAACAAAGAAAACAAGTGGAAACATGCACAAAGGACAAGCCGCCGACCGATCCCCCAGCTGGAGTGGGATAACGAAAAGTCCTTATAAGGACTGCAGCCAGACGAGCCAGGAGCCTACACCAACAAAGAAAACCACAACAGAAGAGCACAAAGGATAGCCGCCGACCACTGCTGACGTCACAGACACAAAAGCTACATAACCAGTCCGAGATAGGACTCACAAGACAAGAATTAGGGTGAATAAACCCACAAAAACCACGATCCTCAATAATAACCACAGCTGATGAAGCAGGTTAGCCGAGGACGAATTTGGAATTTTTGTTTTGAAAATTGGAATTGGAATTGGAATTGGTTTCTGGAGTGAGTACAATCGCTTTGTGACTGAATTGGACCAACCGTCCCAGATTGTAGATCAGTAGTCAGAATGTGTCTGTATGTGAGAAGTATAGAATATCTTCCTTGTGTCTTCATCAAGGAAATTTTAAAATTTGACCATTTGGTAGACTTGAGAGATAGAGAGAGAGATAGAGAGAGTGGAGTTATAGAGAGATATGAGATAGATAGATAGATAGATAGAGAGAGAGAGAGAGAGATGGGAGAGAGAGAAGAAAGAAAGAAAGAAACAGAGAGAAAGAGAGAGAGAGAGAGAGAGAGAGAGAGAGAGAGAGAGAGAGAGAGAGAGAGAGAGAGAGAGAGAGAGAGAGAGAGAGAGAGGAGAGAAGAAAGAATTAGTATCCATAATGTATTTTACATGTTGCGAAATGTCGATATGTAATTTATTCTCCAGGGCGCGGGAGTCTGTAGTATCCATGAGTGTATTTCTCGTGTTGCAAAATGTTGATGTGTAGTTTATTCTCAGGGCGCGGGGGTCTGTAGTATCCATGAGTGTATTTCTCGTGTTGCAAAATGTTGATGTGTAGTTTATTCTCAGGGCGCAGGGGTCTGTAGTATCCATGAGTGTATTTCTCGTGTTGCGAAATGTTGATGTGTAGTTTAATCTCAGGGCGCGGGGGTCTGTAGTATCCATGAGTGTATATGTATTAAGGGGGAAGGTAATCTGTATTGCGATAGTGTTCGCCGGGGTCACTAGTATCTATGAGTGTATTTATCGTGTTGAGAAATGTTGATGTGTGGTTTATTCTCAGGGCGCGGGTGTCACTTGAATCCATGAGTGTAATTGTCTTGTTGAGACATGTTGATGTGTGGTTTATTCTCAGAGTGCGGGTGTCACTAGAATCGATGAGTGTAATTGTCTTGTTGAGAAATGTTGATGTGTGGTTTATTCTCAGATCGCGGGTGTCACTTGAATCCATGAGTGTAATTGTCTTGATTGAGAAATGTTGATGTGTGGTTTATTCTCAGAGTGCGGGTGTCACTAGAATCGATGAGTGTAATTGTCTTGTTGAGAAATGTTGATGTGTGGTTTATTCTCAGATCGCGGGTGTCACTTGAATCCATGAGTGTAATTGTCTTGTTGAGACATGTTGATGTGTGGTTTATTCTCAGAGTGCGGGTGTCACTTGAATCCATGAGTGTAATTGTCTTGAGGAGAAATGTTGATGTGTGGTTTATTCTCAGATCGCGGGAGGTGTGTCAGCAAGAGCTGTAAGGGCAAACCCAATGGAAACTACCCATCTTGCTCTGGCGATTGCAAATATGGCTATTATTTCGCGTGCTCAAACGGATTACTTTATAAACAGTAAGTTTTGAACGCTTTTCTTGTCCTGACTAGAAAGTAACTCATGCACAACATACAGATGTGGTGGGTTGACCATCACTGGGTTCAGGTTTACTCCAAGGATTTGTTTACAATGTAAATTCTGTGTACATGTTATCGTCATGAGGCACAAACAGAAACACATGAAAAACAGTTTAAAATTACCGTGGCAGAGTACTGAAATTACTGTGTGACTGTATTTCAGCTTGAAAGATACTAAGCCATATATATATATATATCATCTGTCCACAGCCTTCTATCTCGTTTGCTGCCAATCTTCTTATAGTCCATGTCGTGTGGCGTTCGTGATCATGTCTGACCACAGCCTTCTGTCTCGTGCTCTACCAATCTTCTTATAGTCCATACCGTGTGGTGTTGGTGATCGTGTCTCTCAACAGCCTTCTATCTCGTGTGCTACGAATTATTTCTGATAGCGACGTTCCTCCATACATGCATCTCTCTTCGTCTCCTCCTTCCTCTCTTTCCCTCTAACCTTCACGTTGCATCGACATACTCCTACTGTCCTACTCTCACGAGATGTTCATAGAATCTGGCTGACTACATCTGACGCGAGCAACCAGTTCTCTTTGTTGGGCAATTTCTTTCAAGATGACTTTATTTGCCTCTCTACGTCATGGCAGTCTCTTCATTCTTCTATAAAAGCCAGCTGCCCATATAGAACCCATCTTGTTTGCAAAATATCCACGATTCGCATCCTTACATCAGGATTGGCTCAATATAGATCGTAAGATTTATTTTCCCCATCTCAGTTGACATAGATAAATTACAGAGAATATTCTTCATCTGGTGAAATGCTGACTTTACTTGGGCTATTCTACATGTCACTTCCTGAATACATCCTCCATCTGCTGTTATTAAAGTATCCAATAATTCAATGCATTGGCTTAATTATAACTGGTTCCATTCACTTTGGTTGTGTATTTGGGTATACACTTTTTTCCAGCTATTAATCTTTACTTTAGTTTTTGTCTTATTCAGACTAAGTCCTTGGTTTTGACTTTCTGTTGCAGTTATGACTGACGTTTCGTTTCATTGAGTTTTATTTTCAGCCACCAAAACTACGCCATCAGCATAATAATGGTTGTTTTCATGGTATTCTTGGCATGTCTTGTATGGATCTCAGTATTATTTCAACGACTGTGGTCCAACAACTACCGACACAACGACCGTGGTCCAACAACTACCGACACAACGACCGTGGTGCAACAACTCCATCCATCCATCATGTGCCATGCCGGTAAGCGTGGGCGGTCATGTTCTGCCATCTCACTCGATCAACAGAGTCGTGGATCAGTTCCGTGTTTCTGTCTCGACCATGCCACAAGGCCAAGCCATCCAGATACTTGCTTCTAGGTCTTCCCCTTGGTCTGTTCCCCTCGATCTTACCAGTTGTAACCAAGTTCTCCAAATCATTTCTTCTCATAACATGCCCACAAAATTGTGACTGTCTACGTCTAATGTCTCTGATCAGGTTACGATCTTCATTTGTTTCTTGAAGGACTTGTTCATTGGTCTTTCTGAACAAGTCCTTCAAGAAACAAATGAAGATCGTAACCTGATCAGAGACATTAGACGTAGACAGTCACAATTTTGTGGGCATGTTATGAGAAGAAATGATTTGGACCACAGTCGTTGAAATAATACTGAGATCCATACAAGACATGCCAAGAATACCATGAAAACAACCATTATTATGCTGATGGCGTAGCTTTGGTGGCTGAAAAGACAACTCAATGAAACGAAACGTCAGTCATAACTGCAACAGAAAGTCAAAACCAAGGACTTAGTGCAACAACTACCGAAACAATTAACACAACTCAACAAATACCGAAACAATGACTGTGGTTCAACAACTATTGAAACAATTAACGTGATTCCACAAACACCGAAACAATTAACGTATCTCCACAAATACCGACGCAATGACCGTGCTTCAAGAACTACCGAAACAACGACATTGTTCAACAACTACTGAAACCATTAACGTGACTCCAAAATTACCGACACAAGGACTGTGATTTAACAACTACCGACACAATGACCGTTGTTCAAACAGTAACTAACATGTGAATGTCCTCCTATAGATTGTGTCCACTCGGCTGGTAAAATATCATTAACTAACATGTGAATGTACTTCCCCAGGTTGTGTCCGTTCGGTTGGTACAATATCATTAACTAACACGTGAATGTACTTCCTCAGGTTGTGTCCGTTCGGTTGGTACAATATCAGTAACTAACATGTGAATGTACTTCTCCAGGTTGTGTCCGCTCGGCCGGTACAATAGTTAGTTAGTTAGTCGCGGTTACAACTTCACGGCAACGGGTCGTCCCCATTATGCTCTGTTACTGTACCAGTGAATATTACACAAAATGCTCCTCACTGCCCTATGTGAACAATGGAATAGACAGGAGTCTCGGCAAGCAAACAGCCTGCACATGTACACTGTACATAATGCCGCCGCCAGAATGCTAACACAAAAGTCCTCCACGAAAAATACAGTTCATCGTCGATGGAATCGGCAGTCACCAGAAAGACTTCATTGACCCGGGTTTTGTCCCATATGGCTCGGTCTCTTTCCGCAGGGCGACCCGCCGAAAGCGCCTCACAAAACACGAACTCCGTAGCTTCAGCGACGACTTCCAGGACTCTCCTGAAAAAATGCACTCGTGAACAGAAAAGGCAAACCAGTCAATTCACAACAGCCAGCTGCCATCGTTCCGAACATGCAGTTCACGCTAATAACAACCGCGGACAGATGTAAAAGCATTCCGCGCGAAATTCACTGCTCACAGTGTCGCGCCACGCACTCACTCAGTAGCAGAAAGACGGAACCATGCACTACCAGTCCAACATGAGGAAAATGCGAATGCAAACCGTAGCCACAAGCATAAACACTCCAGAGGCCTTAACGGTTTAAATGCCTATCCACCATATTGGGGACCGGAAGTCCCAATAGACTGTAGACTAAGTCTCAACCTAAGCCTACTAAGTCGCTTCTTACGACTTGCATGGAAGGCAACAGTGTTACTATTCTTCGCATCGATTATGGGCCCCGGCTACACACGGGCGACATACAAAGTGTAGTGAGACTTTACAAACACCCGGCGTTTGTAATCGTGTTTTTGCAAATACAGACAATACGAGGACGTCCAACAAGAAAATGGATTGACGACATCAAAGACATTGTACAACCACACGGAATGACACTATCCAGTGCCGCCCACCGGGAGCTGGAACGCAAATTATTCCTCCCCACGACGGTTGACGGCAGAAGTGGAAAATGATGATGATGATGACATGTCAAGGGAACGACAGAAGAATGACAACAAGTAGGGTAATTGTTGACGATATGAAGAGAACAGCAACGGCGCTAAAGCAATGTTGACATCGATGTTATTGTAATGCTGTAACGTGTTAAGTAGTACAGCTGTCAGTGGGGATTTAGTGGTGATGACAATGATGTTTTCGTATGTCTTGTACTGATGTTTTAATAACTTTTGCATATATTTATTCAACGATTCTTGCACTGTTGTTTTAATAACTTTTGCCTAGATGGTTTAATAATTCTTGTAGAGGTGTTTTAATTTTCTTGTACTGATGTTTTAATACTTCTTGGACTGATGTTTTAATACTTCTTGTACTCTTGTTTTAATAAGTCTTACATCGATGTTTTAATAATTCTTACATTGTGTGTTTTAATATATTTTGCATTGATGTTTTATAATTTTTTGCAATTATGATGTAAGTTCATGCACTTTTAAATAATTCACGAACTGTTTTAATAATGCTTGTACTGTTTTAAAATTATCGCTCTGATGTTTCAACAATTCTTGCACTCATGGTTTAATAATTATTTATCTGTTTTTATAAATTTTGAACTGATGTTTTTATAATTGTTGTACTCATGTCTTAATAATTCTTGCACTGATGTTTTAATAATTCTTGCACTGATGTTTTAATACTTCTTGTTCTGGTGTTTTATTACATTTGCTTTGATGTTGTAATAATTGCTGCAGTTTTCAACAATTCATTTAGTTTTAATCGGCTGGTACAATATTTAGCAACTAACACGTGAATGTCCTCCCATAGACAGTGTCCGCTCGGCTGGTACAATATGAGTAACTACCAAGTGAATGTCCACCTATAGATTGTGTCCACTCGAGTATTACAATATCAGTAATTAACATGTGAATGCCCTCCCACAGGCAGTGTCCGCTAGGCTGGTACAATATCAGTAACTTACATATGAATTTTAAATATTGAGCACAACCCACTACTGGCAACGCTGATTGTATTCTGGTATGAACCTAAGGCCTATCCACATCAATATGGAAGCACTATACTCGAGTTTCGCCCTCGTTTGAGCTCGTCAGTAGTGCATATCCCAATATGAGCATAACCTACGATGGGTGACGTTGTAATATTCTGTTATGATAATTTGGCTGTGTGTCCAACGTGTGCCGCGTGGTTACACACCCGCTTCGCACGCCGGTGATCCGGGGCTTGTTTCCGGATCCGGTCAGGGATATGCACTACTGACGAGTTCAAACGGATAGGCCTTAGGTTCATACCAGAATACGATCAGCGTTGCCAGTAGTGGGTTGTGCTCAATATTTAAAATTCAAATCCCGAAATAACCAAATAAATCAATTTGATTATTGCTCATTGGATTTGGGAGGCCTGGTGTTCCTTGTCAGTGAGAAGTCCTGATCGTTTCGGGTCCACATCGATTCACGGACGTCGGTCGCGGCGATTGGGCAATCTTGATTATAACCTACGATGGGTGACGTTGTAATATTCTATTATGATAATTTGGCTGTGTGTCCAACGTGTGCCGCGTGGTTACACACCCGCTTCGCACGCCGGTGATCCGGGGCTTGTTTCCGGATCCGGTCAGGGATATGCACTACTGACGAGCTCAAACGAGGGCGAAACTCGAGTATAGTGCTTCCATATTGATGTGGATAGGCCTTAGGTTCATACCAGAATACGATCAGCGTTGCCAGTAATGGGTTGTGCTCAATATTTAAAATTCAAATCCCGAAATAACCTAACATGTGAATGTCCTCCTTCATCCAGTGTCCGCTCCGCTGGTACAATATCAGTAACTAACATGTGAATGTCCTCCTTCAATCAGTGTCTGCTCAGCTGGTACAATATCAGTAACTAACATGTGAATGTCCTCCTTCATTCAGTGTCTGCTCAGCTGGTACAATATCAGTAACTAACATGTGAATTTCCTCCCTCCCCTCCCCCCTCGCCCTCAGGCAGTGTCCGCTCGGCTGGTACAACTCAGCGGACGGAAGCCGTTACACAGCTCCCTTGGTTTACATCCCGGAGTTAGACTCGTGTGAGCTGGAGCCCAACTACTGCCGGGGAGATGTGCACCCTATGCCTAGTAAGTACATTACTCCAGCCAGTGACAGGAACGTTGTGCTTCTGTATCTTATATTGTCCTCCCGTTGTAGACAGGCTAAAGAACACAAGTAATGGGTTCGTACACAGGGAGACTGTATCCTCTCATGCAAGGTCAAAATGAACGGAACCAATCTGAAACAAATCAATGTATTTACGTATTTGGGCATTTTACTAGCAGCAGAAGGAAGATGTATTAAGGAAGTTAAACGCAGAATAGCCTATCACAGGCAGCGTTTCACCAGATGAAGAATATTCTCTGCAATTTATCTTCGTCGATCGAGGCGAAAAAAAATAATTGTTAAGAGCTATATTGAGTCAATGCGGATGTACGGAAGCGAATAATGGACAATCAGCAGACAAGTGAAGAATCATTTGCAAGCTGTAGAGATGTGGTTTTATATAAGAATGATGAGAAGACGCGGGCGGATGGAAACAGCAATAAAGACATCTTGAAAGAAGTTAACACACAGAGAACTGGGTGCTCGTATCAGCAAAGCTGGAATATGTCGCCACCACGGGAAAGGTGACACGGAGAGACCAAGAGGGCAGATGCTGGACAGTTTGACATGATGGCATGGAGAACTAGAAGGAGAAGCCTGATTTACAGTACAAACGACAGAAAGATGAAGAGAGACATGATCACCAATGCCACACGGCATAGACTATAAGAAGATTGACAGTACACGAGACAGAAGGCTGTGGAGAGACATGATCACCAATGCCACACGACATAGACTATAAGAAGATTGGCAGTACACAAGACGGAAGGCTGCGGACAGACATGATCACCAATGCCACACGGCATGGATTATAAGAAGATTGACAGTATACGAGACAGAAGGCTGCGGACAGACATGATCACCAACGCCACACGACATGGACTAAGAAAATTGACAGTACACGAGACGGAAGGCTGCGGACAGACATGATCACCAACGCCACACGGCATAGACTATAAGAAGATTGACAGTACACGAGACAGAAGGCTGTGGACAGACATGATCACACAGCATGGAATATAAGAAGACGTTCACAGAGTTGTTATATTAACCCATTGAGTTATGATTATAACTTAGCAAATTAAACCAACCGGTGGCGAATATATCAAGTGGCCTGCCTTCCAATACGACGGTCATGGGATCGCTGTTTGAAATCGACATTTGGTTGACGGGTCCAGTTTCCTCTTGAGATCCACGGTGGTGGTTGTTGTAGCTGCGGAGTTCGAGCTCCGTGCTTCGCTGTCAGTAGGCTGGTCTACCGCAAGTAGACCGAGTCATATGGGATAGGCTCCGGTGCAATGAAGACGATCCTGTTTGCGTATAACCCTTAATCATGTATTTAATCCCGCCATTGTTACATCAAACCACTGTGTTTCGATGATTATTTGAACTTTATCCAGCTCAGTTAGTTGTTATATTACACAACTATGTGTCAGTTATTACTTTAACCCTATTCAGCTCAGAAAGTTGTTATATTACACAACTATGTGTCAGTTATTACTTTAACTGTATTCAGCTCAGTTAGTTGTTATATTACACAACTATGTGTCAGTTATTACTTTAACTGTATTCAGCTCAGTTAGTTGTTATATTACACTACTATGTGTCAGTTATTACTTTAACTGAATTCAGCTCAGTTAGTTGTTATATTACACAACTATGTGTCAGTTATTACTTTAACTGTATTCAGCTCATAAAGTTGTTATATTACACAACTATGTGTCAGTTATTACTTTAACTGTATTCAGCTCAGTTAGTTGTTATATTACACAACTATGTGTCAGTTATTACTTTAACTGTATTCAGCTCAGAAAGTTGTTATATTACACAAGTATGTGTCAGTTATTACTTTAACTGTATTCAGCACAGTTAGTTGTTATATTACACAACTATGTGTCAGTTATTACTTTAACTGTATTCAGCTCAGTTAGTTGTTATATTACACAACTATGTGTCAGTTATTACTTTAACTGTATTCAGCTCAGTTAGTTGTTATATTACACAACTATGTGTCAGTTATTACTTTAACTGTATTCAGCTCAGTTAGTTGTTATATTACACAACTATGTGTCAGTTATTACTTTAACTGTATTCAGCTCAGAAAGTTGTTATATTACACAACTATGTGTCAGTTATTACTTTAACTGTATTCAGCTCAGAAAGTTGTTATATTACACAACTATGTGTCAGTTATTACTTTAACTGTATTCAGCTCAGTTAGTTGTTATATTACACAACTATGTGTCAGTTATTACTTTAACTGTATTCAGCTCAGTTAGTTGTTATATTACACAACTATGTGTCAGTTATTACTTTAACTGTATTCAGCTCAGTTAGTTGTTATATTACACAACTATGTGTCAGTTATTACTTTAACTGTATTCAGCTCAGAAAGTTGTTATATTACACAACTATGTGTCAGTTATTACTTTAACCCTATTCAGCTCAGAAAGTTGTTATATTACACAACTATGTGTCAGTTATTACTTTAACTGTATTCAGCTCAGAAAGTTGTTATATTACACAACTATGTGTCAATTATTACTTTAACTGTATTCAGCTCAGAAAGTTGTTATATTACACTACTATGTGTCAGTTATTACTTTAACCGTATTCAGCTCAGAAAGTTGTTATATTACACTACTATGTGTCAGTTATTACTTTAACTGTATTCAGCTCAGAAAGTTGTTATATTACACAACTATGTGTCAGTTATTACTTTAACTGTATTCAGCTCAGAAAGTTGTTATACTACACTACTATGTGTCAGTTATTACTTTAACTGTATTCAGCTCAGTTAGTTGTTATATTACACAACTATGTGGAAGTCATTACTTTAACTGTATTCAGCTCAGTTAGTTGTTATATTACACAACTATGTGTCAGTTATTACTTTAACTGTATTCAGCTCAGAAAGTTGTTATATTACACTACTATGTGTCAGTTATTACTTTAACTGTATTCAGCTCAGAAAGTTGTTATTTTACACAACTATGTGTCAGTTATTACTTTAACTGTATTCAGCTCAGAAAGTTGTTATATAACACTACTATGTGTCAGTTATTACTTTAACTGTATTCAGCTCAGAAAGTTGTTATATTACACATCTATGTGTCAGTTATTACTTTAACTGTATTCACCTCAGAAAGTTGTTATATTACACTACTATGTGTCAGTTATTACTTTAACTGTATTCAGCTCAGAAAGTTGTTATATTACACAACTATGTGTCAGTTATTACTTTAACTGTATTCAGCTCAGAAAGTTGTTATATTACACTACTATGTGTCAGTTATTACTTTAACTGTATTCAGCTCAGAAAGTTGTTATATTACACAACTATGTGTCAGTTATTACTTTAACCGTATTCAGCTCAGAAAGTTGTTATATCACACAACTATGTGTCAGTTATTACTTTAACCGTATTCAGCTCAGAAAGTTGTTATATTACACAACTATGTGTCAGTTATTACTTTAACTGTATTCAGCTCAGAAAGTTGTTATATTACACAACTATGTGGAAGTCATTAGTTTAACTGTATTGAGCTCAGTTAGTTGTTATATTACACAACTATGTGTCAGTTATTACTTTAACTGTATTCAGCTCAGAAAGTTGTTATATTACACTACTATGTGTCAGTTATTACTTTAACTGTATTCAGCTCAGAAAGTTGTTATATTACACAACTATGTGTCAGTTATTACTTTAACTGTATTCAGCTCAGAAAGTTGTTATATTACACTACTATGTGTCAGTTATTAATTTAACTGTATTCAGCTCAGAAAGTTGTTATATTACACAACTATGTGTCAGTTATTACTTTAACTGTATTCAGCTCAGAAAGTTGTTATATTACACTACTATGTGTCAGTTATTACTTTAACTGTATTCAGCTCAGAAAGTTGTTATATTACACAACTATGTGTCAGTTATTACTTTAACCGTATTCAGCTCAGAAAGTTGTTATATCACACAACTATGTGTCAGTTATTACTTTAACTGTATTCAGCTCAGAAAGTTGTTATATTACACAACTATGTGTCAGTTATTACTTTAACTGTATTCAGCTCAGAAAGTTGTTATTTTAGACAACTATGTGTCAGTTATTACTTTAACTGTATTCAGCTCAGAAAGTTGTTATATTACACTACTATGTGTCAGTTATTACTTTAACTGTATTCAGCTCAGAAAGTTGTTATATTACACAACTATGTGTCAGTTATTACTTTAACCGTATTCAGCTCAGAAAGTTGTTATATCACACAACTATGTGTCAGTTATTACTTTAACCGTATTCAGCTCAGAAAGTTGTTATATTACACAACTATGTGTCAGTTATTACTTTAACTGTATTCAGCTCAGAAAGTTGTTATATTACACAACTATGTGGAAGTCATTAGTTTAACTGTATTCAGCTCAGTTAGTTGTTATATTACACAACTATGTGTCAGTTATTACTTTAACTGTATTCAGCTCAGAAAGTTGTTATATTACACTACTATGTGTCAGTTATTACTTTAACTGTATTCAGCTCAGAAAGTTGTTATATTACACAACTATGTGTCAGTTATTACTTTAACTGTATTCAGCTCAGAAAGTTGTTATATTACACTACTATGTGTCAGTTATTAATTTAACTGTATTCAGCTCAGAAAGTTGTTATATTACACAACTATGTGTCAGTTATTACTTTAACTGTATTCAGCTCAGAAAGTTGTTATATTACACTACTATGTGTCAGTTATTACTTTAACTGTATTCAGCTCAGAAAGTTGTTATATTACACAACTATGTGTCAGTTATTACTTTAACCGTATTCAGCTCAGAAAGTTGTTATATCACACAACTATGTGTCAGTTATTACTTTAACCGTATTCAGCTCAGAAAGTTGTTATATTACACAACTATGTGTCAGTTATTACTTTAACTGTATTCAGCTCAGAAAGTTGTTATATTACACAACTATGTGTCAGTTATTACTTTAACCGTATTCAGCTCAGAAAGTTGTTATATTACACAACTATGTGTCAGTTATTACTTTAACTGTATTCAGCTCAGAAAGTTGTTATATTACACAACTATGTGTCAGTTATTATTTTAACTGTATCCAGCTCAGAAAGTTGTTATATTACACAACTATGTGTCAGTTATTACTTTAACTGTATTCAGCTCAGAAAGTTGTTATATTACACTACTATGTGTCAGTTATTACTTTAACTGTATTCAGCTCAGAAAGTTGTTATATTACACAACTATGTGTCAGTTATTACTTTAACTGTATTCAGCTCAGAAAGTTGTTATATTACACTACTATGTGTCAGTTATTACTTTAACTGTATTCAGCTCAGAAAGTTGTTATATTACACTACTATGTGTCAGTTATTACTTTAACTGTATTCAGCTCAGAATGTTGTTATATTACACAACTATGTGGAAGTCATTAGTTTAACTGCATCCAACTCAGTTAGTTGTCTATGTGACACTGTCGTCTGCGTGTCTTGTCTGTGTATCTCTTGTCTCTGTATATCTTGTCTATGTGTCTCTTGTCTGTGTGTCTCCTGACTGTGCATCTCTTGTCTGTGTGTCTCTTGTCTGTGTGTCTCTTGTCTGTGTGTCTCTTGTCTGTGTGTCTCTTGTCTCTGTGTCTCTTGTCTGCTTGTGTTTTGTATTTGTGTCTCTTGTCTGTGTGTTTCTTGTCTGTGTGTCTCTTGTCTCTGTGACGCTATGCATGTATGACTGTAAATATTTGTCATACAATGCTCACATTTCATTGATGCCCTGTCTCTGTTTCAGTTTACCCACATAATGAGCCCACTTGATAGCTCTGACCACAAGCACGTACAGACATCACCATGGACACAAACTGCTTGCTTATCGTATCAACAAACATGGACAGTTGTCTAATTAATCTTTATTCCTGAACTCCAAACAACTCTATTCGTGTGTGTAATATATCATGTGACAACTGTGTTGTAATATATCATGTGACAACTGTGTGTGTAATTTATCATGTGACAACTGTGTGTATAATACATCATGTGTTGCAAGAGAAATGTCAGGAACTGAACTCTGAAATGTTCTCCACTTTCATTGACCTTACCAAGGCTTTTGATACAGTCAGTAGAGGACTGTGGAAGATTATTGGCGAAATATGGCTGTCCACGAAAGTTTGTCCAAACATTGCGGCCATTTCATGATGGTATGCAGGCAAGAGTACAGGAAAATGGTGAACTGTCTGAGCCTTTTCCTGTTACCAATGGAGTGAAACAAGGATATTTCCTGGCACCAATACTGTTCAGCCTCATGTTTTCAGCTGTGCTGACGAATGCCTTCGAGAACAACGACATTGAAATAGATATCAACTACCGCATGGATGGAAAGTTGTTTAATCTCAGATGGCTGAAAGCTAAAACCAAAACTAACAGCGAGACCGTCAGAGAGCTGCTGTTTGCTGATGATTGCGCTCTATATGCCAACTCAGAGGCAGACATGCAACACAATGTTTCAGCTTTCTCATATGCTTGTGCCACCTTTGGGCTCAATATCAACTTGGAGAAGACTGTAGTTATGTACCAGCCAGCTCCAGGAAATAATCACACCGTGCCGAATATCAAGGTGAAAGCTCATAGAATAAGTGTTGTGGACAAATTCACGTATCTTGGCAGCAATGTGTCACAAGCTGCCACAATTGATGACGAAGTTAATGCAAGAATCTCCAAGGACTGCAAGACCTGTGAAGAAAAGGCTGGACAGAAAAACCAATACAGGAGATCCTCCTCCTGAAACGTTAAACATTCTATGCCCACATTGTCAAAGAACATTTCGAGCCTTATCAGCCATCTTAAAACTCACGGCTCCATACTTTCAAGCCCAATGGATGAATGAAAGGTCATCATCATTTTTGATGGACAAACAATATATCATGTGACAACTGTGTGCGTAATATATAATGTGACAACTGTGTGTGTAATATATTCTGCGACAACTGTATGTGGAATATATCCTGTGACAACTGTGTGTGTAATATATCATGTGACAACTGTGTGTGTGTAATATATCATGTGACAACTATGTGAAATTATCATGTGACAACTGTGTGTGTTATATATCATGTGACAACTGTGTGTGTTATATTTCATGTGACAGATGTGTGTGTATAATTTATCATGTGACAACTATGTGAAATATATCATGTGACAACTGTGTATGTAATATATAATGTGACAACTGTGTGCGTTATATATCATGTGACAGCTGCGTGTGTGTAATATATCATGTGACAACTATGTGAAATATATCGTGTGTCAACTATGTGAAATATATCACGTGACACCTCTGTGTGTTATATATCATGTGACAAATATGTGAAATATATCATATGACAACTATGTGTAATATATCATGTGACAACTGTGTGTAATATATCCTGTGACAATTGTATGTGTAATATATCATGTGACAACTATGTGAAATATATCATGTGATAACTGTGTTATATATCATGTAACAACTGTATGTGTAATATATCCTGTGACAACTGTATGTGTAATATATCATGTGACAACTGTGTGTAATATATCCTGTGACAACTGTGTGTGTAATATATTATTTGACAACTATGTGAAATATATCATATGACAAATGTGTGTGTAATATATCATGTGACAACTATGTGAAATATATCATGTGACAACTGTGTGTGTAATATATTATGTGACAACTATGTGAAATATATCATGTGACAACTGTATGTAATATATCATGTGACAACTATGTGAAATATATCCTGTGACAACTGTGTGTGTGTGATATATCCTGCGACAACTGTGTGTGTAATATATCATGTGACAACTATGTGAAATATCCTGTGACAACTGTGTGTGTAATATATCATGTGACAACTTTGTGAACTATATCATGTGACAACTGTGTGTGTAATATTTCATGTGACAACTGTGTGTGTAATATATCATGTGACAACTTTGTGAAATATATCATGTGACAACTGTGTGTGTAATATATCATGTGACAACTGTGTGTGTAATATATCATATGACAACTGTGTGTGTAATATATCATGTGACAACTGTGTGTGTAATATATCATGTGACAACTGTGTGTGTAATATATCATGTGACATCTGTATGTGTAATATATCATGTGACAACTTTGTGAAATATATCCTGTGACAACTGTGTGTGTAATATATCATGTGACATCTGTATGTGTAATATATCATGTGACAACTATGTGAAATATATCCTGTGACAACTGTGTGTGTGATATATCCTGCGACAACGGTATGTGTAATATATCCTGTGACAACTGTGTGTGTAATATATCATGTGACAACTATGTGAAATATCCTGTGACAACTGTGTGTGTAATATATCATGTGACAACTATGTGAAATATCCTGTGACAACTGTGTGTGTAATATATCATTTGACAACTGTATGTGTAATATATCATGTGACAACTGTGTGTGTAATATATCATGTGACAACTGTGTGTAATATATTATTTGACAGCTGTATGTGTAATATATCATGTGACAACTGTGTGTGTAATATATCATATGACAACTGTGTGTGTAATATATCATGTGACAACTGTGTGTGTAATATATCATGTGACAACTGTGTGTGTAATATATCATGTGACAACTGTGTGTGTAATATATCATGTGACAACTGTATGTGTAATATATCATGTGACAACTGTATGTAATATATCATGTGACAACTGTGTGTAATATATTATTTGACAGCTGTATGTGTAATATATCATGTGACAACTGTGTGTGTAATATATCATATGACAATTGTGTGTGTAATATATCATGTGACAACTGTGTGTGTAATATATCGTGTGACAACTGTGTGTGTAATATATCATATGACAACTCTGTGTGTGTAATATATCATGTGACAACTGTGTGTGTAATATATCCTGTGACAACTGTGTGTAATATATCATGTGACAACTGTGTGTGTAATATATCGTGTGACAACTGTGTGTGTAATATATCATGTGACAACTGTGTGTGTGTAATATATCATGTGACAACTGTGTGTGTAATAAATCATGTGACAACTGATTGTGTAATATATCATGTGACAACTGTGTGTAATATATCATGTGACAACTGTGTGTGTAATATATCATGTGACAACTGTATGTAATATATCATGTGACAACTGTGTGTAATATATCATGTGACAGCTGTGTATGTAATATATCATGTGACAACTGTATGTGTAATATATAATGTGACAATTGTGTGTGTGATATATGATGTGAGAAATGTGGGCGTAATATATCATGTAACAAATGTGTGTTATGTATCATGTGACAATTGTGTCTGTCCCGTCTCCCGACGCTCTTAATGCCAACAGATCGGCTGTCCCCTGGTCTGGAGTCCCAGCCAGGCACGGGCAGTCCGCCCATGTTGTTATGTTAAAGAAAGACCTCGCCGATTCTTGGAGCCAAGAGGTCACTGTGTCGGTCAAGTGGATTTGGGCGTGGGTGGTAAGTCTGTAAACGACAACAACACCGACCTGGCTCGCTCACACGGTTGTCCGGCAGATGGCGAGATTCGTGCACTTAACACAACTAGCTTCAACAACGGAAGACAATTGATTCCTGAAGGAGGTATACCAATCAAAGCCCCACAGCCAATTGGGTCACTCTCTCCTACTTACGTTCACGGAGTGCTCACACACTGTCCACTGGACTGAGTGCTTGGTGGCTCTCAATCACAATATGTATAGTCAATCTCGTAGCAATACTTTTACACACTACAAACTGAGTCCTGTCCTGTCTGTCTGTCTGTCTGTCTGTCTGTCTGTCTGTCTGTCTGGCTGGCTGGCTGGCTGGCTGGCTGGCTGGCTGGCTGGCCGGTTGGCCGGCTGGCTGTCCGTCTGTCCGTCCGGCCGTCCGTCCGCCCGCCCGCCCGCCCGCCCGTCCGTCTGTCTGTCTGTCTGTCTGTCTGTCTGTCTGTCTGTCTGTCTGTCTGTCACCCCCTCCTCCCTGTCTCTGTCACAACCTAGTGAGGCTAGTGCAGCTCCAAAGGCTACCCTGCAATAATCGTCACCGACAGTTGAAGACATCAATCACTTGCGGGGAACCGCTGCCGACAATGGCTAGTGTTCACTGGCGTCATTCACCGGAACTGTCAGTCTCAGACTATAGTCTGTTGTCTGTTCAACTCTAACGTCACCGTCTGTAGCTCTCTGTGTCTCGTCTTTCAGTCACAGTCACTCTGTGACTGTGTGTCTTCTTCACCGAGCTAAATTGTCTCTGTTTATCTGCTTGACTGAGCTAATTTGTGGCTGTGTAACTCCTTGACTGAGCTAAATTGTCTCTGTGTATCTACTCGACTGAGCTAATATGTGGCTGTGTATCTCCTTGACTGAGCTACCTTGTCCCTGCGTATTTCCTTGACTGAGCTAACTTGTCTCTGTATCTCAATGACTGAGTTAAATTTTGTCCGTGTATCTAATTGACTGAGCTAAATTGTTTTTGTGCATCTGCTGGACTGAATTAAATTGTCTCTGTTTATCCGCTTGACTAAGCGAGCCTGTCGCTGTGTACCTCCCTGACTGAGCTAAATTGTCTCTGTGTATCTCTTTGACTGAGCTAAATTGTCTCTGTGTATCTCCTTGACTGAGCTAGCTTGTCTCTGTGTATCTGATGTAACCTGTCTGATGATATCTTCTGCCTGGGTCTATCCATGACCAACATATCTGCATTTGACGTGCTGTGACATCACCCAGGTCAATGTGCCGTGGCTGTTTGTCCACCTGGTGACTCTCACCCACACCTCGCCAGGGCAAGTCTAGACGTCACAGGTGTCCAGCCAGGCACGTATGTTCTCATCCTTGTGTTGGGTGTTGTGACAGGACGTCACAAATGCCCCCCCCCCCCCGGCACGTGTTATCTCATCCTTGTGTTGGGTGTTGCGACAAGACGTCACAGATGTCCAGCCAGGCACGTATGATCTCATCCTTGTGTTGGGGGTTGCGACAAGATGGTTCACGTGTTCTCAAAAGGCCGTCGTACTTTGTACAATGATGTAAGGAGGTGGACCCAATGCTGGCGTGATCAGTTCAAGCAAACTCCTTGCTAGAGAACCGCACTGACGAGCTATTTCCAGCTGTGTGCTTGTGTATCCAGTCTTTATTCAGTCTACAAGAAACACTAGTCTCGAGTTTGATGGCTTGGATTAGAAGGTAGATCATTTGAACCCGGAGCCACTACAACGCCAGTGTGAGCGCTAACTCAGTTAGCTGACAATTTGGGTTTGTGAAACTCACTTACTTAGTATGTAATGACAGAGTTATGTGACGACAGGGTTATGTGATGGCAGATGTATGTGATGACAGGGTTATGTGATGACAGGTTTATGTGGTGATAGGGTTATGTGATGACAGGATTATGTGATGACAGGGTTATGTACTGACAGGGTTAGGTGATGACAGGGTTTTGCGATGACAGAGTTATGCGATGACAGGATTATGTGATGGCAGATGAATGTGATGACAGGGTTATATGATGACAGGGTTATGGGATGACAAGTGTATGTGAAATACAACCAAAGACTCTGCCCACCACTTTCTACAGGATCCGCTCCAGCTGTGCACACCAATGAGTATATACTCAATGACGGAGTGCGTTAGATGGTTGAACAATAGAAGAATAGATGGTTGAATAATATAGGGATAGTTGGTTGAACAATAGAGGGCTAGTTGGTTGAACAATAGAGGGAAGGTGGTTGAACAATATAGGGCTAGATGGTTGAAAAATAGAGGGAAGATGGTTGAACAATAGAGGGATAAATGATTGAACAATAGAGGGAAGGTGGTTGAACAATAGAGGGATAAATGATTGAACAATTGAGGGAAGGTGGTTGAACAATATACGGCTAGATGGTCGAACAATAGATGGAAGCTGGTTGAACAATATAGGGCTAGATGGTCGAACAATAGAGGGAAAGTGGTTGAACAATATAGGTCTAGATGGTTGAACAATATAGGGTTAGTTGGTTGGATAATAGAGGGATAAATGGTTGAACAATATAGGGCTAGATGGTTGAACAATATAAGGCTAGATGGTTGAACAATATAGGGCTAGATGGTCGAACAATAGAGGGAGGGTGGTTGAACAATATAGGTCTAGATGGTTGAACAATATAGGGTTAGTTGGTTGGATAATAAAGGGATAAATGGTTGAACAATATAGGGCTAGATGGTTGAACAATATAAGGCTAGATGGTTGAACAATATAGGGCTAGATGGTTGAACAATATAGGGCTAGATGGTCGAACAATATAGGGAAGGTGGTTGAACAATATAGGTCTAGATGGTTGAACAATAGAGGAAAGATGGTTGAACAATATAGGGTTAGTTGGTTGGATAATAGAGGGATAAATGGTTGAACAATATAGGTCTAGAGGTTGAACAATAGAGGAAAGATGGTTGAACAATATAGGGTTAGTTGGTTGGATAATAGAGGGATAAATGGTTGAACAATATGGGGCTAGTTGGTTGAACAATAGAGGGATAGATAGTTGAACAATATAAGGCTAGATGGTTGAACAATATAAGGCTAGATGGTTGAACAATAGAGAGAAGATGGTCGAACAACATGGGGCTAGATGGTTGAAGAAGAGAGGGAAGATGGTTGAACAATATAGCGCTAGTTGGTTAAAAAATTCAGGGATAGATGGTTGAACAATATATGGCTAGAAGGTTGAACAACATAGGGCTAGTTGGTTGAACAATAGGGAGATAGATTGTTGAACAATACAGGGCTAGTTGGGTAACAATAGAGGGATAGATGGTTGAACAATATAGGGCTAGATGGTTGAACAATAGAGGGAAATGGTTGAACAATATAGAGCTAGATGGTTAAACAACAGAGGGAAACTGGTTGAACAATAAAGGGATAGATGGTTGAACAATATAGGGCTAGATGGTTGAACAATAGAGGGAAACTGGTTGAACAATAAAGGGATAGATGGTTGAACTATATAAGGCTAGATGGTTAAACAACAGAGGGAAGATGGTTAAACAATAAAGGGATAGATGGTTGAACAATATAGGGCTAGATGGTTGAACAATAGAGGGAAGATGGTTGAACAAAATAGGGAGAGATGGGTGGACAATAGAGGGATAGATGGTTGAACAATAGAGGTATATATGGCTGAACAATAGTGTGCTTTGTGGTTGAACAATAGAGGGCTTGTTGGCTGAACAATTGAGAGCTTGGTAGTTGAACAGTAGAGTGATTGGTAGTTGAACATTAGCGTGCTAGATGTTTGAACAATAGAGTGCTTGGTGGTCGAACAATAAAGGGCTACATGGTTGAAAAATTAACGACTAGATGGTTGAACAATAGAGTGCTTAGTAGTTGACCAATAGAGTGTTAAATGGTTGGACAATAGAGTAGTGGATGGTTAACAATACAGTGCTTGGTGGCTGAATAGTTGAAAGCTAGATGGTTGGACTATTGATGGCTAGATGGTTGAATAATAGAGTGCTGTGTAATTCAAAAATAAGGAGCTTGGTAGTTGAACAATAGTGAGCTTGGTAGTTGAAAAATAGAGAGCTTGGTAATTGAACAATAGAGAGCTTGGTAGTTGAACATTAGAGTGCTTGGTAGCTGAACAATAGAGTGCTTGGTAGTTGAACAACAGAGTACTTGGTAGTTGAATAATAGAGAGCCTGGTAATTGAACAATAGAGAGCTTGGTAGTTGAACAATAGAGTGCTTGGCAGTTGAATATAGAGAGCTTGGTAGTTGAATAATAGAGAGCTTGGTAATTGAACAATAGGGAGCTTGGTAGTTGAACATTAGAGTGCTTGGTAGCTGAACAATAGAGTGCTTGGTAGTTGAACAACAGAGTACTTGGTAGTTGAATAATAGAGAGCCTGGTAATTGAACAATAGAGAGCTTGGTAGTTGAACAATAGAGTGCTTGGTAGTTGAACAATAGAGTGCTTGGTAGTTGAACAATAGAGAGCTTGGTAATTAAACAATAGAGAGCTTGGTAGTTAAACAATAGAGAGCTTAGTAGTTGAACAATAGAGTGCTTGGTAGTTGAATAATAGAGAGCTTGGTAGTTGAATAATGGAGAGCTTGGTAATTGAACAATAGATAGCTTGGTAGTTGAATAATAGAGAGCTTGGTAATTGAACAATAGAGAGCTTCGTAGTTGAACAATAGAGAGCTTGGTAATTGAACAATAGAGAGCTTGGTAGTTAAACAATAGAGTGCTTGGTAGTTAAACAATAGATAGCTTGGTAGTTAAACAATAGATAGCTTGGTAGTTAAACAATAGATAGCTTGGTAGTTAAACAATAGAGTGCTTGGTAGTTAAACAATAGATAGCTTGGTAGTTAAACAATAGAGTGCTTGGTAGTTAAACAATAGATAGTTTGGTAGTTAAACAATTGAT
The DNA here is from genome assembly GCA_014155875.1 of Cepaea nemoralis. Lineage (NCBI taxonomy): Eukaryota > Metazoa > Mollusca > Gastropoda > Stylommatophora > Helicidae > Cepaea > Cepaea nemoralis. The sequence goes on from JACEFZ010012220.1 coordinate 133,025, forward strand.
AGCTTGGTAGTTAAATAATAGAGTGCTTGGTAGTTAAACAATAGATAGCTTGTTAGTTAAACAATAGAGAGCTTGGTAGTTGAACAATAGAGAGCTTGGTAGTTAAACAATAGAGAGCTTGGTGGTTGGAAAATAGAGTGCTTGGTAGTTGAACTACAGAGTGTTAGATGGTTAGACAATTAAAGGCTAGATGGCTGAACAATAGAGTTCGTGGTATTTCAACAATAAAGAGCTTGGTAGTTAAACAATAGAGAGCTTGGTGGTTGAACAATAGATAGCTTGGTAGTTGAACAATAGAGAGCTTGGTAGTTGAACAATAGAGAGCTTTGTGGTTGAACAATAGAGAGCTTGGTAGTTAAACAATATAGTGTTTGGAAGTTGAACAATGTAGCGCTAGATGGTTGGACAATTGAAGTCTAGGTGGTTGAACAATAGAGTGCTTGGTAATTCAACAATAAAGAAAGTGGTAGTTGAAATTTAGAGAGCTTGGTAGTTGAACTATAGAGTGTTAGATTGTTTAACAATGGAGAGCTTGGTAGTTGAACGATTAAAGACTAGATGACTGAACAATATTCATTGGCACCTTGCCGTCTTGACAGACGATAGTTTGTGCTTTAAAAAGGCATAATAACTTTTACCTATGGCTGTAGTAAATGTGACTGATAAGGCCAATTTGCGCTGTAAATGTCCGTTCACAGTGGGTGCATGTGAACACGTGGTCATTTCCACCATCGTGCACCATCTTACGTTTCAAACACTCGGTGTGTGACTTATCTGCGATAATTTTCTCCTTTGTCTTTATTCCATTTCTGATGTTTGCCCTCCATGCAACACATTCAGCGGCGACTTGCTCCCAATGTGCATTATCAATGCCTGTATCAATCATGTCCCGCTTACACACATCTTTGTATCGTAGTAGAGGCCGACCCTGAGATCTCTTACCCATCTGTAATTCACCAAAAAAGATGTCCTTTGGTATTCTACCATCATCCATCCTCGTAAGATGTCCTATCCATCTAAGTCTACGAACACTGAGCATGGAATAAACCGTCACACAACCTGATCTTTCCAATACTTCAGTATTTGTGATTTTGTCTTGCCACTTAATACCAAGAATTCTTCGCAGACACCGCATATGAAAGCTGTTTAAACGTTTCTCTTGGTGTGAGTAAGTTGTCCAGGTTTCACTGCCGTAAAGAAGAGTACTAAGGACACAGGCTTGATAGACAAGGACTTTTGTTTTGACAGTAAGCTTCCTGTTCTCCCAGACTCTTTTTCTTAACATGTTCATTGTTGTTGCTGCCTTACCAATCCGGATGTTGATTTCCTGATCTAAGGATAATTTGCTATTTACCACTGATCCTAGATATGTAAAATGGTCTACTATCTCCAGTTCGGCGTCGTCAATAAAGATTGATGGTACCCCATGTGCACCTTGTGACATAATCTGTCTTCTTTTTGCTAATTGTTAAACTAAATTCAGAACAAGCATTGGAGAATGCAGATAGTAGACATTGCAATTCTTTCACAGAGTGGGTCGTAACTGCAGCATCATCTGCAAAAAGCAACTCTCCGATCAGTACCCTCCTAATTTTGGTCTTGGCCTTCAATCTCTGAGATTGGTAGTTGAACTATAGAGTGTTAGATTGTTTAACAATGGAGAGCTTGGTAGGTGAACAATTAAAGACTAGATGGTTGAACACTAGATTGTTTGATAGTTAAACAAGTAAAGGCTAGATGACTGAACAATAGAGTGCTTGGTAATTGAACCATAGAGTGCTTGGTGATTGCATAGAGAGCTTGGTGGTTGAACCATAGACTGCTTGGTGGTTGAACTATAGAGTGCTTGGTGGTTGAAGCATAGAGTGCTTCGTGGTTGAACAATGAGGCGAGTAGATGTTGCCCTGTGTGAGCAACCCTCGCAGCGATCTTCATGTCGGGCCTGCTTGTACCACTCCCGTACAGTGAGAGAACATCAGCGGACATCACTGCCGTCCTCATCCAGTCGGTTATGTCCCCGCCGTGCAGTTACAGATAATGAGAATCAATCAAGTACATGACAATCTTATCTCCCCTGGGGAAACCCCACTCCAAGAGTGGGAATCATACAACTCCTTAGGCAGCAATGGAGACAAAGGGAGTGGAACAGATACATATATCAGAGTAAACATACAGAAGACTGGAGCAGATTTTACAGCACTTAGATATTCGTGAGAGTCAACATAAATTCCATTGAACTGATTCAGTACCAAATAGAAAATATGTTTGTACCAACCATGGCACACAATAAAATGAGTTAGTTTGTTGCATATCCGTTACAAGACGTCGCAGTCAACCCCAGCATTTTCTGGATGTTTGTGATTTCTTGCCAAGTTTACGTTCAGTAGTTTGCATGTGTTTTCTGAACGAATGGCACTCATATACCTTTAGTAAGAGAAACCAACGCAAGGCGGTCTGCTGGCAAATCGCCCGCAGCTGTGTTTCGAACGCGGTATGCGAGATTAGGAATTGCATTCGTAACACCTTCGCCACAGATACGGTCAAATAGTGAACCAGTATTATAATGTACATGAGCATTCACTGAGCACTGACATCGGGGAAGATACCACGAAACAAAACAAATAACACGATAACCCTAGTATGGTGATATATCATCCTTCTGTTCAAATGGCAGGTATAATTGTGGTGATATATTATCCTTCTGTTCAAATGGCAGGTATAATTGTGGTGATATATTATCCGTCTGTTCAAATGGCAGGTATAATTGTGGTGATATATCATCCTTCTGTTCAAATGGCAGGTATAATTGTGGTGATATATTATCCTTCTGTTCAAATGGCAGGTATAATTGTGGTGATATATTATCCTTCTGTTCAAATGGCAGGTATAATTGTGGTGATATATCATCATTCTGTTCAAATGGCAGGTATAATTGTGGTGATATATTATCCTTCTGTTCAAATGGCAGGTATACTTGTGGTGATATATTATCCTTCTGTTCAAATGGCAGGTATAATTGTGGTGATATATTATCCTTCTGTTCAAATGGCAGGCATAATTGTGGTGATATATCATCATTCTGTTCAAATGGCAGGTATAATTGTGGTGATATATTATCCTTCTGTTCAAATGGCAGGTATAATTGTGGTGATATATCATCATTCTGTTCAAATGGCAGGTATAATTGTGGTGATATATTATCCTTCTGTTCAAATGGCAGGTATACTTGTGGTGATATATTATCCTTCAGGAATGAATCAGTTAAAGCAAAACTTAGAATATTAACTCCTAACGCATCAATCTGTCCTGCTGTCTGGGTCAGAAACGTGGAGAACAACGAACACAATTACACATAAACTACAGACATTCATTAATTGTTGCCTACACGATATGGCAGGAATAAAATGGTCTAACAAAGTCACCAGTGTGGGACTCATGGAGGGAACTAGAAAATACCAGTAAACCAATGCGGGGCTCATGGAGAGAACTATACAAATACCAGTGAACCAACGTGGGGCTCATAGAGAGAACTATACAAATACCAGTGAACCAATGTGAAGCTCATTGAGATAACTAGACAAATACCAGTGAACCAATGTGAAGCTCATGAATAGAACTAGACAAATACCATGAACCAATGTAGAGCTCATGGAGGGAACAAAACAAATACCAGTGAACCAATATGGAGCTCAAGGAGGGAACTAGACAAATACCAGTAAACCAGTGTGGGGCTCATGGAGGGAACTAGACAAATACACGTGAACCAATGTGGGGCTCGTGGAGGGAACTAGACATTCATTCACATTTTATTCATTTGTGGAGTTACTCATTCATATTATGTGTTTATCTATCCATTTTTCGAGTTTCTCATTCACATTCTGTGTTTTATTTATTCAATTGTCGAGTTTCTAATTAACATTCTGGATCTTATTTATTCATTTGTCGAGTTATTCATTCACATTCTGTGTTTTGTTTATTCATTTGTCGAGTTTTTCATTCACATTAAGTGTTTTATGTATTCATTTGTCGAGGTTTTCATTCACATTCTGTGGTTTATTTATTCGGTTGTCGAGTTTCTCAATTAATTTCTGTGGTTTATTTACTCAATTGTCGAGTTTCATATTCACATCTTGTGTTTTATTTATTCATTTCTCGAGTTTCTCGTTTACATTGTGTTTTATTTTTTCTGGTGTCGAGTCACTCACTCACAGTTTGTGTTTTATTTATTCATGTGTCTATTTTCATTTTTACATTATGTGGTTTATTTATTAATTTATCGAGTTTCTAATTCATATTATGTGTTTTATTTATTGATTTATCGAGTTTATAATTAATATCCTGTGTTTTATTTATTCATTTGTCGTGTTTCTCATTCACATTCTGTGGTTTTTTTTTGTTATTCATTTGACGAGTGTCTAATTTACATTCTATGATTTATTTTTATGTGTCGATTTTCTCACTCACATTCTGTGGTTTTGTCATTCATTTATCGAGTTTCTAATCCACATTCTGTGTTTTATTTATCCATTTGTCGTGATTCTTAATCACATCCTGTATTTTATTTATTAATTTACCGTGTTTCTCACCCACATTTGGTGTTTTATTTATTCATTTGTCGAGATTCTCACTCACATTTTATGTCTTTCTGTTTTTTAAAATTCATTTGTCGAGCTTCTCATTTTCATTCTGTGTTTTATTTATTCGTTTGTCGAGCTTCTTAATCACACTCTGATATTTATTTATTCATGTTTCTCACTCACATTGTGTTTTATGTATTGATTTGTCGATATTCTCATTCACATTCTGTGTTTTATTTATTAATGTGTTGAGTTTCTCATTCATATCCTGTGTTTTATTTATTCATTTGTCGTGCGTTTTACACACATTTTGTCTTTTTATTTTTATTCATTTGTTGAGCTTCTCACTCACATTCTGATATTTATTTACTCATTTATCGAGTTTCTCACTCATAATCTGCATTTTATTTATTCATTTGCCGAGTTTCTTACTCACATTTTGTGTTTTGTTTGTTCCTTTGTCGAGCCTCTTACTCACATTCTGATATTCATTTATTCATTTGTCGAGTTTCTTACATTGTGTTTTATTTATTCATTTGTCGAGTTTTTTACTCATATTCTGTGTTCTATTTATTCATGTGTCGAGTTTCTTACTCACATTTTGTGTTTTATTTATTCATTTGTCGAGTTTCTCATTTACATTTTGAATATTATTTATTCATTTGTCGAGTTTCTCATTCACATCCCTTGTCTTATTTACCCATGTGTTGAGTTTCTCACTCATATTTTGTGCTTTTTTTTTTATTGATTTGTTGATTTTCGCATTCACATATTGTGTTTTATGTATTTATGTGTCGAGTTTCGCATTGACATCCTGCGTTTTATTTATTCATTTGTCGAGTTTCTCATTCACATTCTGTGTTTTATTTATTTATTTTGTATTCTATTTATTCATTTTTCGAGTTTCTCATTCACATTCTGTGTTTTATTTATTCATGTGTTGAGTTTCTCACTCACATACTATGTTTTATTTATTCATTTGTCGAAATCCTAACTCACATTTTGTGAGTTATTGATTCATTTCTCGAGCTTCTCATTCACAACTTCTGTGTCTTTGCGTTCTCGTTCTCCATTACAAGCCCGCCAGTAGTAATCTCTATGCACTGATACCATATCTGATCCCATTTACCCGAGCCAAAGACAATATTTGTACGTGTAACTGTATCTCGTCTGTCGCCTTTACTTCCCACTACATTTCTTGGTGCTCATGTTAATGTGGGTCTTCCCTGGAGCCCAGATCAATGTGTTTGTTTAAAATACCGTCTTCATTTTGATTGTATATTTCAAAGTTGTATATTTTTGTGTCACTGTTGAAATCCTGGACAAATAGTAAACAAAAGAGTTGGCAACTCTCAGAGTTGTATATTTTGGTGTCACTATTGGAATATTGTACAATTAGTAAACACGCGAGTAGGCCAGTCTCAAAGTTGTATAGTTTGGTGTCACTGTTGGAATCCTGGACAGTTAGTAAACTAGTGAGTTGGCCGTTCTCAAAGTTGTATATTTTTGTGTCAGTTTTGGAATCCTGGACATTTAGTGAACTATCGCGTTGGCCACTCATAAAGTTGTATATTTTGGTGTCAGTATTGGAATTCTGGACAATTAGTGAACTAGCGAGTTGGCCACTCTCAGAGTTGTATATTTTGGTGTAAGTTTTGGAATCCTGATCAATTAGTAAACTAACGAGTTAGCCGCTACCAAAGTTGTATATTTTGGTGTCAGTTTTGGAATCCTGGAAAATTAGTAAACTAGAAAGTTGGCCAATCTAAGAGTTGTATATTTTGGTATCAGTTTTGGAATCCTGGACAACTAGTCAAGAAGCGAAAACATTCCTGTAGACCTTGGAGATGTGGTTTTATAGAAGGATGCTGAACATCCCAGGACAGCCAACACCAGCAGTCTGGACATTTGGAAAGATGTTTATTTGCATTGATAACTTATCACACATTTCAGAACGAGGCAGTCTTCATATGTAGGCCACATTATGACAAGACAAAAACTGGAACATGTTATGACAACTGGAATATTTCATACAAAGAGAGTGGAGAAAGACAGCGTAATAAAAATCTTATGTCATGGCATGGAAGGGAGTTAACACATGAACTGATGTATGCAGTTGGGATCGCGGATAGGGAGAAGCTTGATGGCTCACGCCAGTCGGCATGGAAGTTGATGATGATGATCACTTTTTAAAAATTCTTGTGTTTCAAATGACCTTGATCAGGATGGTATTACATCCGGGTCGCAACAATTCGGACAACCAAACTGAAGAGGCTATGGTTCGGTGTCATCAAACTCACAAATCAGACTTCCGGTAGCCACTCGTCACCGTGGACACGCCTCCAGAGACCATTAACAGCGTTTCGGTAAAACACATTCTATCAGGTACATCTAGCGGAAGTAGCAATCGTTGTTTATCTACAGTGTAAGCGTCGTTGATGGAAGTAGGTCGCACGTGCTATCCATGAACTTAATTCAGAAACAGAAAATTCCCGGAAACCTGGACCTATACATATTATGTGTGTGTCCCTCTTGCGAGACTGATATGTCTGTACATCTGGTAGGAACACATGCAGGCAATTGTTACATTAGACCAAACACAACAAACAGGAGTTATCCTTGAATTTGTTTATAATTTCTCATTAGTCTAACAACCTCTCCTTGTTTTTTTCCAACTGAGTTTCTTGTACATCTCATCGCACACGGTGTCATATTTCTAGGACAGCCCGTGTCTGACATTTGTAACACAGCGTTGGGACGAATAAGGCGCCTGTCAGATTCTTTTTGCGTACGCATGTTGATATATTGATGTTTTACAATATGTGCTATTTGATAGTTGATGTTTGCTTGCTGTATTCTCGTTTATATCTCTATATCTAGCCTTCTGTCGTGTGTGAACACAATGCTCGGATTCTTGTACTCTCTGACTTGTTGATTTCCCATTTATATTTACATTATATTTCACTATGAGTCAGGTCTTAGTCAGATATGACTGAGCTACCGTATAATAGTAGACGGTACAACCTGCTTTCTGTTAGCGCCGAACGTTGGGCGGCGCTTACCAAACCCGACACCCCACATTGTGCCAACGGCTTCGGGCGGAAGAGCGCAATTGGGAGGGTAGAAGCCTTACCCTGGTGCGAGGAAATGCAATCTAAAGACAAAATGTCATGGCAGGGCAGACCAGGCCCTAAGCCTTGGTTGGCGGCTGGTCTAGGATCGAAGCTCCGACAGGCGGACAGTTAGAGCATTGCTTTGCTGATCCGGCGGCTTCTGCAGCTTGTCTTGTTCCAGATGTAGGGGTGTTACCTTTTCTCTGGAGTGAACTAGGCAGGCCGAGAGAGGGATCATGCTGCATGGGCAAAATATGATCTCTTTATTTTAGCCCAGGCTTTGTGCTATGGAGAGGCAATAACTCCATCCCTGGTCTTAACTGGTCTCGGAATCAAAGCGAGAGGCAACTGTTACGGGTTATAAGTCCCTGTCAATTGGCGTAGACATGGGGCGCCACGCGTTGCCTCTGACGGTGGGATACACCTACAGGTGTCACTGATCAGCTACCCCCCGCCTCAAGCTGGACATCCCCCGCCAATTGGATGTTGATCCGCCACAGCCTGCCTGCTTCAATGGATGCTTGGGGGCTAGGACAAAACCTTAATCGCAGGCTGTAAATCCAATGCACCAGGTACAAATAAAAAGAAAAATAGAAACCTCAAGCTACGGCTTGCAACCTGGAACGTGAGAACCACATGTCCAGGATTTTCCACTGACTTGACCAATATTGACGATGTGAGAAAAACGGCTGTGATTGATGCCGAAATCAATCGTCTTAACATTGATATTGCTGGCCTGCAGGAGACTCGCCTCGCCGAGGAAGGGTCACTCAGGAAAACAATTACACCTTTTTTGGAAGGGTAGAGGGCAGGCAGAAAAAAGGCAACACGGTGTGGGCTTTGCAGTGAAGAATTCGCTACTGGGAATGATTGAAATTCCAGCAGGAGGAAATGAAAAACTATTATCCCTGCGCTTGGCAACCTCTTGTGGTTTTGCCACCATTATTACTGCATATGCATGTCACGGGAAACTGTTAGCTTAGTGATTCCTTGATAACTTCCATATATAATTGCAATATATGAGAATGGAAAATTATGGACCGTGAGTCAGAATAACAATCGAGTACGTCAGTCTGAGATGAGGATAAAGTAAAGATCATTGACCGAAAGGTATTAAAATAGGATACAGTGTGAGGGGTAATTGCCCATCGACTTCAACGGACAAAACAACTCGGAGACAGCAGGTTGGGGAAACAACGGGGGAACACACGAAGACGGTGATCCAAGAGTTAAAACTCTTTGATCTGCGACGAGTGCTGAACGAGGGGACCAGCGGAAGAACGGAGCGAACACGAAACGGAGCGCCGTTAACGAATACGTGACTTCACAGACTTTTGATGTGGGGACTTACGGCAAATTTGATTGTTGATCAAACAATAACGGAGAATGGGAGGCCCAATATAAATAGTAGAAACTGGGTTTTCTGTTTTGGTGTGTGCTACCAAACTGAACGACAAACTGGATTTATGTATCCTAAAATAGTAAAGAAATCATCCCTTGCAATGGGATAGAAGTGCTTATGTGCTGATAGATTTCAATTCTTGGATTAACATAAATTATATATATATATATAAGGTAAACTAACCTTGGCGTAATAGTTTAGCATAGGGAAATAGGTGTTTGTGCTTAGCTTGTACCATTTCTTTCTATTAGCGAATTGGTTAGAAGTTAGTGAACTCGTCTGTCTTATGTCAGAGTATCTTTCGGAAGCTTTTCATTACGGCTGGAGAAAGGCACTCACATAAGAATTAGTGTGAAGTAGACTCATATCACCTGATTAAATATTTATCACACAGGTTCCAATACACTTCCTGACATGCTCAGCAAAGATTAAAGACAGTAAAGTCATTTGTGTAGGGAAAGTTGTCACTAGAGCAAATTCAACATAGCCATTCACTAATCGTGGGCTGACCTAACGAATTACAAATAACTAGGTTTTTGTGAAAACCATTAAAAGGACTTTCATTATAATAAACAGAAAGATCCAAAACTGTAGGTATTTGCACTGCGAAAAAAATATACAACTTTCCGAATGAGAGACAGTGTGTAGAACATTTACCATAAGCAATAGACATTGATAGACAGTGGTTTTGTGTGTTTCCGTGATGGATGGTACAACTTCCAAAACCAGGCCATATGCGTTGTTTCAGTGACTTACCTTAATCGCATTATTTTCTGGTGATTAGACTGTGAACATTTTCCCAATATCGGATTACGTCCAGACTTAATCAGAACGGAACATCCAGGGTGAGAGCTGTCCATTTCTATGTTTGATGTCCTGTGGTTTGGCCGTATGATGATGCGAGATGAGATACGGAGACTAAACATTCAGAGTCCTATCTTGCACCCACAATAGAAGACACTACCAACTACATATACACAGTCCATACATACACCAGACATAGTTTTAATTAATAAATATTTTATTAATTGTTGAAGGAAATTGTTGTCGGAGTATGTGATGAAGGAATACGAGAGAGAGAAAGAGAGAGAGAAATATATATGGAATAGAAGACAGAAGGGAGGAGTGTAGACAGAAGTCTGTCAATAATCCCAAAGTATAATAAGCTTAAAGGTGTGCTTGTTGATTCCACGTTCCTCCCGGGACGACAAGCGACATGCACCGACACTCGATTCCTCTGATGATGTGAAGGATTCGTTCTATGAGGAGTTAGACTCCGCGATCAAGGCAGTTAAACAATCTGACTACATTTATATGCTCGGTGATTTCAATGCTCGTGTGGGCAAGGACTCGAGTTCATGGCCAGTGTGCCTTGGCAAATACAACATCGGTCGCATGAATGAAAATGGGCAAAGGCTGCTGGAGCATTGCACCAGTAATGATCTATGTATTACAAACTCCTTTTTTAAAATAAAAGAGATGCATAAGGTCACATGGAAGCATCCAAGATCCGGCCATTGGCACCAGCTGGACTTCATCATCGCACGGAGACAACATCTGAACCATATATCATTGACTCGGAGTTACCACAGTGCTGACTGTGATACGGATCATTCTTTGGTTGTTGCAAGGGTTAGACTGAGACCAAAGAGAATCTACACAGCTAAACACAAGTCTAGCCCAGGATTAATATTATTAACACTCACGATCCTGAAAAGTGCTTTCAGTTTCAACAGCAACTTGAAGACGCTTTCACTGATACACCAGAAAATTGTACAGTAAATGAAAAGTGGGGTCAACTTAAGGAAACTCTTTATAAAACTGCCGTAGAGGTTTACGGCACTGTGGATCATAAGAGGCAGGACTGGTTTGCGGCAAACAGCCAGACTCTGCAGCCCTTGATTGACAAGAAGAAGATAGCTCTCTTAAGAAACAAGGAAAGACCAACGCGTAAAACTCTGAGTGAGTTAAGGCAAGCTAGGAAGGATGTGCAAAAGGCTGCCAGACAGTGTGCAAATGATTATTGGATCAAGTTATGTGAGTGCATTCAAATCGCAAGTGATAAGGGAAACATAAGAATAATGTATGAAGGAATAAAGAAAGCCTGTGGTCCAGTGATAAAAAGAAGTGCACCATTGAAAAATTTGACTGGAGAAATCATAACTGATACGAAACAGCAGATGGACAGATGGGTAGAGCATTATTTGGAGCTTTACTCAAGTGAGACCAAACTAGCGGATAATGCCCTCAACGCCATAGAGGCTCTACCAACTGTTGACCATCTGGACACACTTCCCACTATAACAGAAGTTAAGTGTGCTATAAATGAACTTGCATCTGGCAAAGCTCCATGTATGGATGGGATTCCAATAGAGGTTATCAGGAGTGGGCAAGACACACTGACTCTACAGATCCACCAGCTAATAGAGCTATGCTGGTGAGAAGGACAAGTCCCACAGGATATCAAAGATTCGAGCATCATAACACTGTACAAGAACAAGGGCGATCGGAGCGACTGCAACAACTATAGGGGTATCTCACTTCTGTGTATTGTTGGAAAAGTATTTGCCAGAATTGTTCTGCGCAGACTTCAAGTACTAAGAGATCAAGTCTACACCGAATCACAGTGTGGCTTTCGACAGAACCGGTCTACCATTGATATGATATTCTCATTGCGACAAATCCAAGAAAAATGCCGTGAACAGAATCAACCACTGTTTATTGCCTTCATCGACCTCACAAAGGCATTTGACTTAATATGATTGGCTGCCCACCAACTCTTCTGTCCATTGTGGAATCGTTACACACAGGCATGAAGGGTATAATCAAGTTTGATGGTGCAACTTCTGAGGAGTTTGTAGCATGATTGCTAACCGCCATTATTCAGTTGACAAACCTTCAAGCCAAGAAGAGGAAACAATATAAAACAATTGACTACACAACCCACAACCGCAAACTGAAACTAGGACTTAAAACTTAACATCGAAACTGGAACTGCATAAGTGACAGATGACGTGGATTCTTGGAAAGATTTCATCAGCCAAGGCTTGAAAAACCATTGGATAGGAACAGACATGTGACACCGCTTTCGCGCCAACGCCTGTTTAGCATGTGTTAATATTTCATCATAATATGGTAAGCCCGCTCTTTTTCTGCAACCAGCCTGATGAACAGACGTGACAAGCTGGTGTGACCAAATCTTCAAACATGGGACTGCAGAGTGTCTAGATCCGAGGTAAGCTTGTAACTCCCGAGATTAGACTAAGAACCCGATGTATCAGGTATCAAGTAATGGTATCCAGTGTTTGTAATGTCAATTGAAATGTATTATTATTAATTAAAACCTCTGAAATGTAAAAATGCTCGACTGTAGATTCTGACGACGCACAGCCGTTCCCGGGCAAACTGGCACTCTAATACTCTCTTCGATGAAACTGCAATCTCTGATATTCTTAAAGATAATTATTAACTTTAAGAAGTGCATTATACTACTCCATTCTATTCTGAGCAACTGTACGAAGTGATGATTCTAAAGCAATCTTGTGCATTTCAGCAGAAACACTGATAAAAAATGCTATCACTATCTACAGCTAAAATGACAGTTCGTGTACTAGAATAAGTGCCTTGTTTTAAAACAGACTTATCTATGTCTATTTTCAATTTAGAAAGTTGAAAGAGAAATCAAATCTTCCATTTCTGCTTCATCTATTGAGGAAATAGGGTTTAACGGAATAAATATTTATATTTATGTCAAATTTAATTAGATAAGGGCACACACGAATTGCATTACATGAGAAAGTTGTGCTTCGCGGAACACCATCACGCGAAGTGAACTTAACTCATTAATCAACATAACTAAAAAAAAACAACACTCAACACCACAACAACAACAGATAATGGGAGAGAGTTATTAGACACAGAAGAAGAAGAAGAAGAAGAAGAAGAAGAAGAAGAAGAAGAAGAAGAAGAAGAAGAAGAAGAAGAAGAAGAAGAAGAAGAAGAAGAAGAAGAAGAAGAAGAAGTTAATTGGGAAAACACAGAGAATTATTTATACACACTATAAACACCATTGAGTGGAAGAAATGTTATAACTGTATGTCATTTATTTACATGCATCTTGACACATTCTCACTCTTGTCACTGTCTTACTGTACACGTTCACTGACCCCAGATCAAATGAGAACTTACATACAGCAGGAACCAGTTGATACAAGGCGTACACAGTGTGATGAACTCTGACCACCCCAAAATAACCCAACACTAGATTAGAGGAAAAAGGAGGGGAGGGGAACTAATTCCTACATCAGGAATTTAGATTTCTTCCGACCTACTTCTGGAATATTGTATTGGGAAGATTGTATATATTTATGTGAATTTTAAACAGTGATCTTGGTGGCTACCAACAACCACCCAACACATCAGCAAACTAACCACCTAAATCAGACCTGAAAGAGGGAAGCCGAGAGAAAGAGATGAACCACAAGTGAGATGGAAGATGACTTGGCAATGAGCAAAGTATGGGGAGGCCTTCAGAGGAGCTATACGGGCAGACCTGAAGTGGATCCATCAGTCAATGGACCCTGGCTTACTTAATATCCCAGTCACCAGGTTACCTTTCTAATTGGTACACACCACACCCAATTTCAGGAAACTGATATTTAATTGTTGATTCATCATCTTCATACTTAATATGTCCATCCATCATGTGCCATGCCGGTAAGCGTGGGCGGTCATGTTCTGCCATCTCACTCGATCACCAGAGTCTTGGATCAGTTCCGTGTTTCTGTCTCGACCATGCCACAAGGCCAAGCCATCCAGATACTTGTTTCTAGGTCTTCCCCATGGTCTGTTCCCCTCGATCTTACCAGTTGTCACCAAGTTCTCCAAATCATTTCTTCTCATAACATGTCCAAAAAATTGTGACTGTCTACGTCTAATGTCTCTAATCAGTTTACGATCTTCATTTGTTTCTTGAAGGACTTGTTCATTGGTCTTTCTGGCTGTCCATGGTATTCTTTGCATTTTCCTCAGAAACCACATTTCTACAGCCATCAGATGTTTTTCAGCCTGGCTGCTCATTGTCCAAGCTTCACATCCATATAAAAGTACAGGTTCTATGTAGCACCTCAACACTCTCTTTCTCGTTTCAATTGACATCTTTTTATTGGTCAGTATGTTTTTCATCTTGCTAAAGGCTACTTTTGCCATGACGATTCTTGTTCTAATCTCTTCCAGGCATCTCCCATCAGATGTTATCACTGTTTCGAGATAATTGTACCTATTCACTTGTTGAAGAATATTCCCATTTACTTGTATATTACACTGTGGTATTTCGTTCTTCCTAGTGACGACCATAATCTGTGTCTTTTTACAATTTAATTCTAACCCTTGTTGTTCACTGTGTGTAACAACCGCATCTACTAAATTTTGCAGGTCCTGTTCATTGTCTGCAATTAATACTGTATCATCTGCATATCTAATGTTATTGACTGTATTAAGCAGACTGGTAACTTTATCTATTCCATATTCTTCTAAAGCATTAATCATTTCTGTTGTGACGCTGTCTGGACTGGGGGTCTTGCCAGATTCCATATGATTAAGAGCATTCTAAACCTCCATCTTCAAAATTGTTGGCCCTTTATTATTATTCTGAACATCATACTGTTCGTTTCTGTTATCGTCATAAAGGTTTTTCACGTAATCTGACCATACATGTAAAATCTGTTCTTTTTCTATTATGACTCTTCCATCTTTTGTCTTTAGGCAGCCTGCTGATGTACGTGTTCTTTGATTGGTAAGCTCCTGAATTCTTTTGTGCATTAGTTTCGCATTTTTACTGTTGTGTTGTTTTTCAATTTCTCTGCAATTTTTCTCAAGCCATGTTTCTTTTGCCTCCTTACATAAGGTTCTGACTTTTCTGTGAATTTCTTCATATTTGGCAGGATTATTTTTGTTCTGTCTTCTTGTTTCCATTAGTTGCAAAATTTCTTCAGTCATCCATGTCTTACAGCCCACTTTCTTTACTTTTGGAATAGTTTTTTCTGCTGCACAACTGATTGAATTCTTCAGCATTTCCCATTGATCATCTACATCTTGAAATAGGATCTCTAGATCAGACAATAAATCAAATTTGTTCTTTACTTCTATGCTAAAATTATCTTGTATTTCTTTGTCAGTTTTAAATTTGCACAAGTCATATTTAGGGTTTCCTGCTGTATACTTGACTTTCTTTAACTTAACCCTCAATGTGCCAGTAATTAATCTGTGATCACTGTAACAGTCTGCATTTGGAACTGTTTTTACAACTGTAAACGCATTTCGAAACGTTTTGCTAATCAGGATGTAATCTATCTGGTGTTTAATCCTGCTGTCTGGACTCCTCCATGTCCATAATCTTCTAGGATGTTGTTTAAACCAGGTGTTTCCTACCACCATTTCTTGTTCTTTTGCCCATTCTACAAGTCTGTAACCTCTTTCATTTCTCTCTCCCAAACCATGGTTGCCTACACTGCATCCATCGCTTTGCTTTCCTATTTTTGCGTTGAAATCACCCATTATGATATTTATTTCTGATTTTTTACAGTTCTTCAAAGCAGATTCAACGTCATTATAAAATTCCTCTATACTTTCTTCACTGCTTTCACTTGTTGGGGCATATACTTGAATGACATTTATTTTAAAAGGTCTTCCGTTTAATTTTACTAATATAACTCTGTCTGACACAGCCCAATATCCTTTGACAGAATTTGATGTTTGCTTATCTAATATAATGGCTACACCTCTTTGCTGTTCTTCTCCCCCAGAGTAAATAATCTTACAATCCTCTCCTGCCCTTATCCCTGCTCCTCTCCATCTCGTTTCCGATATTCCTAATATGTTAATCTTTTCTCTCTCCATTTCTTTTTTGATGTCTTCTAACTTTCCATCTGCATTCATTGTTCTAACATTCCAAGTACCTATTTTCAATGATATTAATCTTTTGCACCTAGTAGCCTGTTGACGGTCTGGAGTCACCTGGTGCGCATGACTATCCCTACCGGGCGAGGCTGCTCCTATGGAGCACCCATTTACGCCGTTTCTCTGATTATCGATAAGTGAACACAACATGATTTTCTTGGCATCTGTAAAGAAGGTAGTTTGCCATTGCTTTCCTTCCCAGCAGTGACCATACTGGTCAGTGACCGTAGCCATTGTCTCCTCAAAAAAGAGATCCTCTGCCTACCGTCGTGAAGGTGGAGACCATAACCTACAACTATCTGTCGGCTGCTCTCCATCTTCATCCACCACCTACACCCATGGCTTCACGTAACCCTGATCGGGGGACTAAACGGGTACTCCACCTTGCCCAAGGGTGTCCCGTAGGCTAGCGGAGGGAAGGAGGCGCCTTACTTCTCCTTTGATAGGGGATACCCCTACCCCGCTACTTAACATGTACAACATCAAAATTTTTACTATGTTTTCACACTTGTTGACCTCTCATGTATTGATGCTTGTTTATTGATGGTCTTTGACAATGGTCCAATATGCAACTTTTCTAATATATCTTGTATAAATCACAATAGAGATGTGTGTACTGGCCAGAAGGCTCAGGCCCAGTCAATAAATGATTAACATGAATTGACCTTCTGTTAATTTATCAGTTCAAACCTATCTGTGATTCACCAGCTTCTTTGTACATCATGTTGTCAGAATTTATTGTGATTGATTATGTGTTTAATTGTTTAAAAACAAATTAACTCTTCATGACTTACTGAATGGGGAAATAAAAAGACTCTTGGTCTATCAGCTGCTCAACATCCAGGTTTTCTTAACATAAATCAGGCTGAGAGAATTCTCCAAGCTTTCCTCAGATTTGATTTTTAAAAAAAAGGGGGGGGGGGGCTCCAGAGCTATAAGAATCACCACTTAATAGAACGAGGCCTGCAGATAACTCGAGCGTCATATTCTGGGGTTATTGAAGACAGAAGAGGAGGGGGCCCAACTTCTTTTGTTAGAAATGGGGCATGCACCAAAGTGATCTCCTATTCCCTTCAGAATATATGACAGAGTTTGAAATCAAGAGTGGAGTTAAAGGTTGTGTACTAGCTCCCACCCTCTTTGGAATATACTTTTCACTTCTACTGAAATATGCCTTTCATGATCAGGATGGTGGTATATACATTCACTCACGCTCAGATGGCGGCCTCTACAATACTCAGAGATTGAAGGTCAAGACCAAAATTAGGAGGGTACTGATCAGAGAGTTGCTTTTTGCAGATGATGCTGCAGTTACGACCCACTCTGAGGAAGAATTGCAATGTCTACTATCTGCATTCTCCCATGCTTGTTCTGAATTTGGTTTAACAATTAGCAAAAAGAAGACACATATTATGTCACAAGGTGCACATGGGGTACCATCAATCTTTATTGATGACGCCGAACTAGAGATGGTAGACCAGTTTACATATCTAGGATCAGTGGTAAATAGCAAATTATCCCTAGATCAGGAAATCAACATTCGGACTGGTAAGGCAGTAACAACAATGAACATAGTTAGTTAGTTAGTTAGTTAGTCGACAGATCATACTCATTGCACATTGAACCATTCAGTCCATAAGTGCTCGGATCCCCTCCTCAGCAAATCCCGCAGCGTGTAGCGGCTAACGATGCCAGTTCTGTGTTGGTTTATCAATCTTCTTTGGCTTCCTGCGTAGTGTTCTTGTTTGGCCACACCTCTTTTAATTTGCTATTCTCGCAGTCTGGCTATGGTTGTAGATTCACAGTCATCAATTCGTTCACGCAAGAGTTTTACTTCTTGTAGAGCATTCAGAATGTCAGCCTGGTCCACGGCGCGTCCGCCCTCCACAGTAGCCTCACCTGTGAGCTTGTCAGCCCGCCCATTTCCTTGTACTCCCGCATGCCCTGGCACGAAGATGAAACTAAACTTTGCCAGCCGAGACCGCTCCAGAGGCAGCAACCATTCTCTTCGGATTCACCCTCCTCTATCCTCTTGATCATGTTCATTGAGTCGCTAAGGAAACATGCCCTAGTGAATGTCTGTGTCTCGAGCCATGTTATTGCTTTACTTACTGCCATGGCTTCCATAGTCAGGCTACTTGTGGTTTCAGTGAAAGCACCAGAGTCCTCGTTCACAATTCTCCCTCCGGCCCGAGCCGTAAAGGCCCATGAGCTTCTCACATGTCGGACGACCGACACCATCTGTGTAGATGATAGCATCACCGTCTAACGAATTCTCGAAAATCAACGCTTGTACTTCCGCCTCCACAGCAGCCGGATTTTCTTGTCTGCATTTCCTATCTAGTTGGATGCAAACTGAAAAGGATGTGCAGAAATCTGTTGGCACTTGTGCCCACTCCTCGCCAGGTTCTAAGTCCTCAAGTGAACACACATGTTGAAGAATGTCTTCGGCTTGACCATGTTAAGAAAAAGAGTCTGGGAGAACAGGAAGCTTACTGCCAAAACAAAAGTCCTTGTCTATCAAGCCTGTGTCCTTAGTACTCTTCTTTATGGCAGTGAAAGCTGGTCAACTTACTCACACCAAGAAAAACGTTTAAACAGCTTTCATATGCGGTGTCTGCGAAGAATTCTTGATATTAAGTGGCAAGACAAAATCACAAATACTGAAGTATTGGAAAGATCAGGTTGTGTGACGGTTTATTCCATGCTCAGTCTTCGTAGACTTAGATGGATAGGACATCTTACAAGGATGGATGATGGTAGAATACCAAAGGACATCTTGTTTGGTGAATTACAGATGGGTAAGAGATCTCAGGGTCGGCCTCTACTACGATACAAAGATGTGTGTAAGCGGGACATGATTGATAAAGGCATTGATAATGCACATTGGGAGCAAGTCGCCGCTGAACGTGTTGCATGGAGGGCAAACATCAGAAATGGAATAAAGACAAAGGAGAAAATTATTGCAGATAAGTCACACACCGAGCGTTTGAAACGTAAGATGATGCATGATGATGGAAATGACCACGTGTTCACATGCACCCACTGTGAACGGACATTTACATCGCGAATTGGCCTTATCAGAGTGACATAATAGACGATCTCCCCTCTAGTTTTGCTTACCTTACGGTTAAGATGGTATTTTTCATTATATATATATATATATAGTTAGAAAAAAAACGATCTTTTCCCTATCTTCCTATGTTGTAGATATCTATAGATATGCTTGCATCATTGGCGAGAATTTAATTTCCTGTAAACCTAGTGAATATTCTAGGGTTTGTAAACTATATATTAAACAGTATATTATAGAACTATTAGTTGTGCATGCCTTCTGCCCCAGCGCAAGTATGGCTGAATAACGTATTCAGTTTTGGCCTGCGAACCTGGTGGCAACACGAGAATCTGCCTGGCCAGTTGCCGTCAGCCGGCAGATCGTCCATTTTGATGATGGACCTGAAGCGGTGAGGACACAGGAGCCGATACTAGCTGTAAAAAGACACATTGCAACAAAAGACTCCAGGCTCTAGTTAGCCTTTATTTGGGAAAAACAAATTGAGAACCCAATTGATACCCAAAATTAATATTTATACTGCTAGTTTCACTGTTCCCCCGTGGAGAGGTTTAATCACCACAATTTGGAAGGTACGTTGCTTTAATTAATTAGTACGAATTTACATGTATATATTTACCGGCATTTGTAGTGTAGATTCAGGGTGAACTAAGCGATAACTAATGTTAGGGAACAGGGATCGTAAACTACAGCCGGAATAAATATATACCTAATGGAGACGCCGATTATACTAAGACCAAAATAGAAGAATGAAGGGAACGGCGACACAAAATGGCGAAATTTAGCAAGCGGGTAATGGACTATCGAAGAATGGTCAGACAATGAAGCTTGACATTTAACTAGGGATTAATATAATATATACTAGAATAATATATCGTCAGTGAAGAATATAATTACAGATGGGTAATTGAAAGGAATATATGGTAATAGGAAATACTGATTAATTAATAGTGAAATAATTCTTTCACGTCTACTGGAGACCGAGCGTGTCAGAGGTCACCTCATGACAGCGTGGGACCGGCTTCCCATTCACATCAGTATCCTTGCTTCAACGCAGTCCTTCACTGCATACCCTCTACATCTATGTTAATACTTCACCCTCCAGTAGAATTTAATTTGTGTGTTTCGGGAGTGAATCAGAATTATAATTTACAATACTGCTTCATGTGCTGAGATAGAATCTGTGTGATTCATAATATATGTTCGTACTTCGTTAAGTGAATGCAATTTGTGGGCTTCATAATCTATGGTGTTCCTTCGTCGATTGAATGTACTTTGTATGATTCATAAACTGTGGTGTACTTCGAATGAAGGGAATCTGTCATTCATAATCTGTTCGTACTTGTGAATGTAATCTGTGATTCATAATCTATGGTGATACGTCGTCGAGTAAATATAATCTGTGTGATTTATAATCGATGTTCGTGCTTCATAGTTAAATGTTATCTGTGGGATTCATACTCATTGTGTACACTTCATAGTGTTAAATGTAATTGGTGTGATTTATAATATATGTGAACGCATCATAGTAAGAATGTTGTAGAGTGTGATCAGACTTAGAAATATACATTGATGTGTCAGTGTCTGTAGACTGGAATACATGTGCATCTGAGTATGATGAAATTGATAATATGTGGCTAAGGAAAATAGTTGTTGCGCACTTTAGCCATTTGTCATTGTGTTGTCATAGCACTGGTTATGTGTCTGTGATAGAGGTGATAGTCTTGCGATGCTAGTCGTGTCTGAATATGAGAGAGCGAGGTGTGCAATGAGTGTATCCTCCGTGTAGGACAAGCATTCACGGGTTCTGTTTTTTTTCTGATTAACTTCCAGAAGTTCTGCGCCTTCATTGGTGGTATCACTGAACCATCAATCAGCAGCAACGAATACGTACCTGACTTGAACACCCTGTCTATGGCCGGAGAGTGTGTGAATCAACAACTTGCCTGTGAACATCAGCCGAGTCGACAACCTGCGAGCCTAGTCATGAGCTAAGTGACCAGCTCAACGTCTGACACCATAACCAAGCAATTCAGTTTATGATATTCCGTGGAGATACCGTAGCTAGACTACAGATACTTGTTCAGCCATGTCACATTAAATGTTATGGTTATATTTTACAGTGTAACCAGCCACTAGTCTGTTGTATATAGTTAAGAGTAGATATTGAGAGATAGCAGGTGAGTAATGAGAGTTGTAACTGCATATATTTGTACTATCTTCTCCGTGTTCTGAGAATGGATCAGTAAAGGGGGCTTTTTAATTTTGCAGGCATTCGTCGCCAGATTCCTTAAGCCTACTGTCTAGACTACTAGTATGGTTGTTCGCTTTACCTATCTGTGCCTGAACACTGTCTGAAGACTTGGTCATTCCTGGGACTGTTCTAAATCATACATCCTAGTTCGAGCCATTTCGGCCTCTTCTTCGACAGTGATTAGTCTTTCAGAATTCTGAAAGTCTATTGGTTGCTATTTCTGATCCTTGTCTATCCAAATAGTCAACATTACGCGACAATCAGTCACATTCGCTACCGCCATAGGTAAAAGTATTAAGCCTTTTTAAAGCACAAATTATCGTCCGTCAAGACGGCAAGGTGCCAATGATATTTCACTGGTTTTCGACGAATTGTTGTAAATTATGTCTTTTCCATGTTTATCTTTATTTCAATTCTAACAGCGATTGTCAAGACAATGTATAGGGTGCTGCAGATCCGCATTGTAGTCATACAGAAAACTCTGGTCGTCTGTAAACTGCAGCTCATTAAAAGGCTCTGGTTGTGGATTTGTTTCGTCAGTAATCATATCCACATAGATGGTGAATACAAGTGGTGATAAAAAATCCTTGTATTGCTCCTGGTGTTAGTTTAAACCAGTCTGTCATTTGCCAAATTTTGTTCTTACTGTACGTCACTGTTTTGTTTCATAACCCTGATGTTATCACTGTTTTGTTTTATAGCCCTGATGTTATCATTGTTTTGTTTCTAGATGTGATGTTATCACTGTTTTGTTTTAAAACCCTGATGTTGGCACTGTTTTGTTTTATAGCCCTGAAGTTATCAATGTTTTGTTCTAAACCCTGATTTGTCACTGTTTTGTTTTATAGCCCTGATGTTGTCAATGTTTTGTTTTTAGACCCTGATGTTCTCATTGTTTTGTTTAATAGCCCTGATGTTGTCAATATTTTGTTTCATAGCCCTGATGTTATCATTGTTTTGTTTCTAGATCTGATGTTATCACTGTTTTGATTTAAAACCCTGATGTTGGCACTGTTTTGTTTTATAACACTGATGCTATCACTGTTTTGCTTCATAGCCCAGATATTGTCACTGTTTTGCTTCATAGCCCTGACGTTGTCACTGTTTTGCTTCATAGCACTGATGTTATCACTGTTGTGTTTCATAACACTGATGTTGTCACTCTCACGATGTTACTTATATTAACTGTGTGAGATAGTCGTTGTCTAGGTTACCCTGTTTCTTGTATGTCATTACAGAGTGTCAGTTGAGCTACCCTCCTGTCTCATAATACAACTCACCCCCGCAGTGCACATCCACCAGTCATTAAACAAGATTGAGTTGGCGCACATAATCTTGTAATGCAGAAAGAACACGGACAAACGGAACATAATTATATATCCAGAAACAATATAATCCATAGAATATATATATATATTTATACATGTATAGAATATATATATATATATATATATATATATATATATATATATATATATATATATATATATATCCTCCTCACAACTTAATACGCCCACATCGCTGCCTTCTCAAGGCCTGCTGAATCTCAAATCCACAGGACAGTTATCCAGCTACTATCCCCGGCTGGACCTCACACAATACAACCCACACACTGGGTCTAGGCCTGCACTAACTATTCAACCCACTTTGGGTTCAGGCCTCCATTAACTATCCAACCTACTTTGGGTTCAGGCCTCCATTCAAAACTCGGAGAACAACACAACCTCGGACGGAGCTCACTCACTCACTCTCCAGACTACTACTCTCGGAGTCCTAACATCCACTGTCCAAAGCGACCCGACTCTCAGTCGGATCCCAGCTTCAACTGCCTCAAGTCTCCTGACTTCACACAAAACTAAACTGTCTCTCACCCCATCCACCCTGGGGGTCTGCATCTACCCTCACCATTATTTTTCATGGCTGGTTGTTTTTCTCGTAGCCCGGCTACAAGTCACTCACCTCAATGTCAATGACCCAGGCATATGTCATTACCCCCCTCTTAAAAGAAAACATCGTTTTCAAATGTTGGGAGACTAATACTTATCAAATATGTGACCCAGACATATTGCCTGGGTAGCCCTAAGTATGACTCCATCTTACTTTAGCTACCACACTAAATAATACATCAAGTAGTCATAGTATACTACCATATTATCAACACATCAATACCACCAACTTTCCATCTTGTGTACCAATGCATGAGCTAATACATGGCATAATAATCAACATAACATAGAGAAGCATTATATTTTTGTACCCGCAGGTCTATTAATATCTTCAATAACACACAAACCATGTAACTTTGCTAATAATGGTCCATGAATAAATGTCGAGGCGCTGCATTGCCTCTGTCTTCCATCAACTATCTGGAGAGTTTGTGTACCGACCATATATCAGGTGGTTCTTTTCTTGCATCAACCCACCTCTGATTCCTGTCGATGCTGTGTCTACCCTTCATGTACCCATGCCTCATGTTTCCTATATCTTTAAAACATCTGTTTGCTAATCCTAACCCTGGTTCAGTGATGTCGTTAACACTCTTTTGAACTGCCTTAACTTTGCTATCTGCATATTGTACCGTTACACTGGAGTCTCTGTTTAGTCTGACCTCTTTATTAAATCCTGGCCAATATACCTGGCATCCTGCTCTCTGCTGCTTACGCCTAACTCCTATGTGCCCTGCACATGCCCTATCCTGAGCTGTTCTTGTATATCGGTCTCTATGTGCTAAGGTACTACTCCTTGCCCTACATGCAGTTCCGTCATCTGAAAACCGGCGAGTGAGAGTATTGTTCTTCCTTCCGAAGCACCATCTACCCTTCTTTGATTGCCTATGTCTCACTTTACTACACCCTTGGACACATTTATCGAGAGTAGTATCTTGTCTCTGGGATTCCCTACAGCTATATTTGAGATCCATTCTCACCTGCTCAGCTGTCCTATCCTTGTCCTCTTATGTCTACTTCAAGTGCCTCTTTTCTTCAGCTATACTCTCTAATTTAGGTTTTCTTTTGGTAACTACCTCGTTACTACTTAAACTATGTTTCTGGTCCCAATAAACTACTTCTTCTTCTGTACAATCTTTAACTCCTGGCACATTTCCGATGATCAGATCCTGCCACTGGTGAGTCTAGAACACACGCTGTCACTCTTCCTGTGATATATGGTGTTTTTACTGTTATCACGGCTAATGGGTAGAATTCTACTGTCCCATTAAATGTAATGCATCTAATCTTTTTCCCTGTGTAATCCGAGGGATGCACTAAACTCTTTCTAACTCCGATAGGACGTACATCCGGAATCCCTAATTGTTAACGCTGGCCTATCATTAACAAATCCATGGTGCATCTTCAGACTTCCTCCTTCATGCACTGCTGATCCTGCTTTAACTGTGTGACCACATATTAAGACCGGCTGACCGTCTTTCTCAAAAAGAGGTTTACATCCACTACAATTTTCATTGTTAAGCGTCTCAATTACTTGCGCTGCATTTGAGTGCTCTGTTTCTCTCATCGTACACTGCATAGCTGAAATGTGCCCTTTTTGCCACATTTGAAACAGATGATCTCCTTCCTTACGTTACTCGTTGGCTCACTGGATGGTTGTACATCACACTGTGCTGCCTTATGTCTCCAGCTCCCACAATTCCAACATCCGGCATAACTATTTGGACGTCTCTGAAAATTCCCCCTTTTGTATGGGTACCGTCCTGCTCTGCCAAAATGGTTGCCACGGAAACCATTATCTTGAGGTTCTTGCTTGCTCACATTTCTGTGCTGAATCCACACTTTTCGCCTCTTGGTCTGATAACTGGATTCTGGTCCTGTTTCGTATACGCTGCACAGACTATTTCCTCACTCATTTGTCTACCAATAGAACTGTTTGGATGTGCAGTCATGTAATTTTGCCCTAACTGAGACATTGTGTCTATGTCCTTTGGTTTACGCTCTTCAAAGAAAGCCACTAAGTTAGTATTGCATGACGATAATACCTTGTCTCTTAACATAAATCCACTAATTTATTAAAATCTTTCCCTACTTCTGCAAGCTCCATCCATTTATTAAATGTGTTCTTTACTGTATTGACAAAATCTGTAAAATCCTGATTTGTCTCTGGCACTAATTGTCTAAACTTTGTTCTGTATCCATGCTCAGTTAGTTGGAACTTTGTAAGCAAACGTTGACGCAAAATAGTATAGTTGTTTCTTTCTTCCAAAGGTAAATTAAACATGGTATCTAGGGCCTTACCCGTCAGAAACTCGCCCAGTCTAATAGCATACTCGCCTTCTGGGATGCCTAACGCTTTCGCCGATGCCTCGAATCTCCCCAGATAAGCTTCAAGACTATCACGGTCTGTAAAGTATGGCAGTTTTAGTCTCTGTGAAGGATGGGAAGGTCTTCTGCTTTCTTCACTTTGACCCTTAGATGCAAATTCTAACTTTTTTATAGCAATTTCCGCTTCCATCTTAATCTTCTCTTTCTCGTTTTCCACCGCATTTGTTTGT
Organism: Cepaea nemoralis; assembly: GCA_014155875.1. Lineage (NCBI taxonomy): Eukaryota > Metazoa > Mollusca > Gastropoda > Stylommatophora > Helicidae > Cepaea > Cepaea nemoralis. Next base: position 158,905 of record JACEFZ010012220.1, read on the forward strand.
TTTAACTTTTCAAGTTCCAGTTGTGTCTCTCTCTCTCTCTCTCTCTCTCTCTCTCTCTCTCTCTCTCTCTCTCTCTCTCTCTTCCTGTAGGCGTTTGGCCTCGAGTTCAGCCTGTCACTGTTCTCTTTCAGCTTGTCTTTGTTCTATTTCAGCCTGTTTTTGTTCTTTTGCTTCTGCATACTCCTGTAACTCTTTACCCTTCAGGCCTAACCTTTCACCTGCTTCAATATATTCCATTAAAGTAGGCATCTTGTACTTGTGGACACGTTGTTGTCTGTCAGCCACCTATAAATGTAAAGACTCTGCTGCTAGTCTTTGTGTACCTTCCCCTAAGTACACCACCACTGACTGTGTACGTAAAATTCGTAGTACTAATACTATCACTCTATACTCATCCCAGTCACTCTACTAAGCACTAGGTAGTGAGGGAGAATATTACTTTCCAATACTCCCTGAATATATATAATAGCTGATATTATATATTTCTAAATATTGTTAAACACACAATATATACACACACACCACGAATGAATGATACGATAAGTGAAGTCTATAAAACGCTAGACGCACAAGCTGAGTATACGGAGACGGTGATCACAAAGAAATAAGCCACAGTAACATCCACAAGCTTGTGTGGGACGACCACAGTGCGCGTAATATATATATATATATATATATATATATATATATATATATATATATATATATATATATATATATATATATATATATATATATATATATATATATATAAACTGACACCGACCACTAGACAGTAGAAATGACGAAAGATCACAATAATAACATATATTGGGAGAAAACAAATATCATATGTAAATATAATGAAAAGAAAGAAAAGCACTCTTAATTAACAATATAAACGAATCTGACGTCATACACAGAGGCTCTAGATATTGGTTAGGACCCCAATGCCAATGCACGACCACGCTAACTTTTTAGCGTTGTCCTTACAAAAATATCGTAAGCACAAGAACCACGTTTTGTAAAGCCTATCCTGATTTAGATAGAAATTGCAAAAGATGCCTATCCAACAACTACATGTAATAACATATACATATATAGATACACAAACGATAACGACAGTTAGAACGATGAGAGCAAACAAAATGTCCAAATGGCTGGTCGACAATACTGTACTTATTAACCAGTCGCAAAAGTTCTTAATTTGTTAGAAATAGTTTCCAATAATATCCTGGAAATGTCTGTTGGTTAAAGTTAATGTTCCGAAATGTCTTACGACGGTAAATACCAACAGAAAAATGTTCTTTTGATATGTTGCTACTTTTCCTGGACGTGGTGACAACAAAGTAATAATCTAAATGTCTTTATATTCACGTTTAATGACAAATTTCAACAAACAAAATGGCCGTAAATGTCCAGCGCTTTAAATCTGTATATATAAATCCTTACAGGCAAAGAAATGCGACCACTCCCGCGGAGAAGGCACGTAATCGTTCGCTGTAAAATTGTTTGCTCATGACAGTATAATGATAACAGAGGGATTTCAACAAAGACGAACATAAAGTCTGGTTTTCTTTCAAAACAGCTTGTTTTGATCATTCACTATTCACCTTCCCGACATATGAGTCATCTTGACAACCATAGGCCGTGGAAATTTCCTGAGTACCTTCACTCCATCCACCCCCGACTCATACTGTGACCTCAATTTTTTCTTTATCACCGTCAGTGGGAAAAAATCCTCAGTAACTTCGTACTGGTAAACAGCCTTGCCTCCCAAGGTCAACCTAATTTCTCTTTATCACCACTACTACGCACTGACACTGGCCGCGAACAAAGTAATGTCCGGAAATTTTCCGTTATCCACAAAGACACCTGTCCTGCCCCAACACGGCTGTGGTGGGGGTATTGCCACTACCACCGTCTGTCACCCCTCCCGGTGAATCAGCAAATGTCAATTCTGTGTATTCTACACATCCATATAACTCTCCCCTTCCCGAGAGTTACCATTTCTCAGTACTTTAACTGTCCTCTGGCGCCTCAACTCTTGACATATAAACACATGCGCCTGTCCTCTCAACAAGACAGTTCTGTCTGTCTTGATGTTTGTGACTCGTGAACCACCCGTCACAGTACCATCTCCCGGCTGCTCTATGGCGTGTCTTCCACACGCTCGCGACAGTCTTTTCCGATGTGGCGGCCTGTCGTGCCCCTGTCCTTAACACACACGTGCTGTGTCCTCGCCACACACACGAACTGTCAATATCTTTGATTTTCAATCCTGTCCTGTCACACACACACGCCTAGGACTGACCTCTTCTTGACCTGTCTGCGTTAATTCTCTGACGTATCCACTGGTTTCAGCAATAATGCCCTGGTAATGTCTAAACAGCTTTCCCTTTCTTGACCCTGCCGGTGTTTTTATCTGCTAGCCAGTTTATCGCACAGGAGAAAATCTTGTGTTTATATCGTGGCACTTTCACTGGCCCTTTCCCCTCTTCGAGTGTGCGCTGTTATTTTCACCTGGCCTCTCGTGAATCGTCTGCCAGCCAGGGACTTCAGTGCCGTCTGTCTGTGTTAATTATCTGGCGCACACACAAAAGAGTTCCCATTAATCTCTTGAAGCTACAATGTCTAAATTGTCTCGTTTTTTTGATCACACGTAGTCATCAGATAATAACTCCTCTCTAAGCGAGGAGTTCACAGATGTCTCATTTATCTCCGTGCATGGACGAGCCACCCAGATATCTCACGATGTTACTTATAATAACTGAGTGAGATGGTCGTTGTCTAGGTTACCCTGTTCCTTGTATGTCATTACAGAGTGTCAGTTGAGCTAGCCTCCTGTCTCATAATACAACTCACCCCGCAGTGCACATCCACCAGTCATTAAACAAGATTGAGTTGGCGCACATAATCCTTTAATGCAGAAAGAACACGGACAAATGGAACATAATTCTATATCCAGAAACAATATAATCCATAGAATATATATATCCTCCTCACAACTTAACACGCACACATCACTGCCTTCTCAAGGCCTTCTTTAATCTCAAATCCACAAGACAGTTATCCAGCTACTATCCACGGCTGGACCTCACACAATACAACCCACACACTGGGTCTAGGCCTGCACTAACTATTCAACCCACTTTGGGTTCAGGCCTCCATTAACTATCCAACCCACTTTGGGTTCAGGCCTCCATTCAAAACTCGGAGAACAACACAACCTCGGACGGAGCTCACTCACTCGACTCTCTGACCAGCTCGGAGTTCAGATATCCACTGTCCAAAGCGACCCGACTCTCAGTCGGTCCCAGCTTCAACTGCCCTCAAGTCTCCTGACTTCATACAAAACTAAACTGTCTCTCACCCCATCCACCCTGGGGGTCTGCATCTACCCTCACCATTATTTTTCATGGCTGGTTGTTTTTCTCGTAGCCCGGCTATAAGCCACTCACCTCAATGTCAATGACACAGGCATGTCAGTCACTGTTTTGCTTCATAGCCCCGATCTTGTCACTATTGTGCTTCATAGCACTGATGATGTCACTGTTTTGCTTCATAGCCCTGACGTTGTCACTATTGTGCTTCATAGCACTGATGTTATCACTGTTTTGGTGCATAGTCCTCATGGTATTACGGTTGTGGTGCACAGTCCTCGTGTTATAACTGTTTTGGTACATGGCCCTTATGTTATCACTATTTTAGCTATTAGTCCTGATGTTACCACTGTTTTGTTTCATAGAATTAATGTTATCACTGGTTTGTTTAATAGCCCTGATGTTATCACGGTTGTGGAACACAGCCCTGGTGTTATCCATGCTTTATTTTATAGCACTGCTGTTATCACTGTTTTGCTACATGACCCTTATGTTATCAAAGTGTTGGTTCATAGTCCTAATGTTATCACTGTTTTGGTACATATCTCTGATTTTGTCACTATTTTGGTATATGGACCGGGTGTTATCACTGTTTTCGTACATAGCTGTGATGTTATCACTGATTTGGTATATGGACCTGATGTTATCATTGTTTTGGTACACAGCCCTGATGTTATCACTATTTTGGTAATGGCACTGATGTTATCACTGTTTAAGTTCGTAGTACTAAAGTTATCACTGTGATTGGTACACCGCCCTGATGTTATCACGGTTTTGGTACATAGACATGACGTTATCACTGTTTTAGCTAATATCACTGATGTCATCACTTGTTGGTACCTAACCCTGAAGTTATTACTGTTTTGGTAGGCATTCCTGAGTTTATCACTGTTTTGTTACATAGCACTGAGTTTATCACTGTTTTGGTAGACAGCCCTGATGTTATCACTGTATTGGTACATAGCCCTGAGGTCATCACTGTTTATCACGTCTGTATTCCTGTATTTCATCAATAACATTAGATATGCAGATGATAGTCTTGATTGCAGACAATGAACAGGACCTGCAAAATTTAGTAGATGCGGTTGTTGCACACAGTGAACAACTAGGGTTAGAACTGAATATTAAGAAGACACAGATTATGGTCGTCACTGGGAAGAAGGAAATACCACAATGTGATATACGAGTAGATGGGCATATTCTTAAACAAGTGAATCGATACTGTTATCTCGGCACAGTCATAACATCTGATGGGAGATGCCTTGAAGAGATTAGAACAAGAATTGCCATTGCGAAGGTAGCCTTTTGCAAGATGAAAAACATACTTACCAACAAGAAGATATCAATTGAAACGAGAAAAAGAGTGTTGAGATGCTACATAGAACCTATACTTTTGTATGGATGTGAAGCATGGACAATAACCAGTCAAGCTGAAAAACAGTTATGGCTGTGGAAATGTGGTTTCTGGGGAAAATGCAAAGAATACCACGGACAGATAGAAAAACCAACGAACAAGTCCTTCAAGAAACAAATGAAGATCGTAAACTGATTAGAGTCATTAGACGTAGACAGTCAAAATTTTTTGGGCATGTTATGAGAAGAAATGAATTGGAGAACTTGGTGACAACTGGCACGATCGAAGGGAAGAGACCAAGGGGAAGACCTAGAAGCAAATACCTGGATGGCTTGGCCACGTGGCACGGTCGAGACAGGAACACAGAGCTGATCCACGACTCTGGTGGTCGACTGAGATGGCAGAACATGACCGCCCACGCTTACCGGCATGGCACATGATGGATGGATGGATTCCTGTCCCAATGATGCCATGTTCTCAAGCCACTATGTCTGTATTCTTATCCTAATGATGCCAAGTTGTCAAACCACTATGTCTGTATTCTTGTCCAACTTATGTAGGGTTGCCAGACGTCCATCAAAGAGAGGGCATGTCCTCCTTTTTAGCCTAATGTCCTCCGTCCGGCAGGCAAAGCTAAAAACCTTTAAAATGTCCGGCTTCTTTAATATGTTATGTTGTCATTTTCTATGCATTGTTGTTACAACTTACAATGTATCTACATTCTACCGTGTGTTTACATTCTTTATTAAAACCCATTGCTTAATAATATTTATTTAATTTTCCTATTTATACCAAATGTGGAACATCAATTATTTGTATAATTTGAATCTAACTGTTGCTCTATTCGGCAACACTAACAATGCTGTAGTCTCTATGGTTCCGGTAGCAGAGAGCCACTTAAAATTTTTTTTTTTTTAAATTTGTAATTTTTGCCGTCTATGTTTATGAAAATGGCTTCTTCAAAGAGAAAATGCAAATTCTCGAACAGTATGAAAAATAAGTTTCCATGCTTCGTTGAAGGACGCAACGAGAATGAGGCAAGTGTACGATTTGCGATAGTTACTTGTCCGTTGCCAACAAAGGAACTACTGACTTGGAACGACATGTTGACAGTGAGAGACATAGAAACCTAATCAAAGTGTCCGCGTCATCTAACACATTGACGTCTTTTTCAGCCTAAGTACTCAAATATGTTGCTGAAAGCACATGCGGTTGAAGCAACTTTGGAATTTTATACAGTTTGTCATCATCAGTCTTACAACTCGATGACCTGCGCAATTCGTTTGATGCACACATAATTTGAAGATTCAGATATTGCTAAAAATATTGCTTGTGCAAAAGCAAGGACTGAAGCATTAATAAACCAGGTAATTGGCCCCCCACACTGTTGATGAATTGGATAAATCTTTAAGTGGTATTACATATTGCGGTCTTTCGACAGATGCTAGCAATCACGGTTCGCAGAAAATATTTTCGATCGTTATTCATTACTTTGATTGGAAAGCAGGTGGAATCCAAACTAAGATTCTCGAGTTAGACAACACATCAAATGAAACCTCACAAACTTTATCACAGTATATATTTAGAACACTCCAAAAACATGATTTGTACTCCAAATGTGTTTCTTTTGCTGGTGACAATGTCAATGTGAATTTTGGAGGCATTAACAGAAGAGAAGGTAAAAATGTGTTCTCGCATTTGAAGGAAGCCTTGAGCAAGCCAATAGTAGGCGTTGGATGTTCTGCTCATGTTCTGTACAACTGCATCCAACACGTCGCAGATTTAATGCAGATTGACGCTGAATCTATTGTCTTGAAGATATTCAATTATTTTTCTATATACACTGTCAGAACAGAAACTGTAAAGGATTTTTGTAACTATGTCAACATTAACTATCAGCAACTGTGCATTCTTTGATGCCTGTCTTCCAAGTCAATATTTCGGCCATTAAAAAAGAAGAAACATCAGTGTTTTATGCATATTTGATTGCTAACGAGGATCTTCTACGAAAAGTTGGCTCCTCCGAGAAATATGTTGCGTAATTAATAAAGATTATAAGGTAATAATTCCAATTCCAATTGCAATTCCAATTTTCAAAACAACAATTCCAAATTCAGCCTCGTTCACCCTGCGTTTTTCAGCTGTGGTTATTGTTGAGGTGTGTGGTTTTTGTGAGTTAATTCACCCTAATTCTTGTCTTGTGCGCTCTTACGAGTAAGTCCTATCTCGGACTGGTTATGTATCGTTTGTGTCTGTGACGTCAGCAGGGGGAATCGGTCGGCGGCTGCCCTTTGCGCATGTTTCCTCTTGTGGTTTTCTTTGTTGGAAAAGGCTCCTGGCTCGTCTGGCTTGACTGGTTGTAGTCCTTATAAGGACTTTTTATTTAGTATTTTTGCCTCCTGTTCTGTGTATTGCCCGTAGAAGCTTTCCAATGTTATTTACCTCCTTGCGCTTTTTTCCACTTTCGCGTTTAAGTTCTTGCTATCTTTCGATTTCTTCTTCTGTGGTCAGCCATGGAACGATCTCTCCGTCCTCGATATAGTACTCAATGCCGGTATCATAGTCAGAGATTATCTCCGGGTATTCTATGAGTTTCCCCCTGAGTTTCTTCACCTTCTTTCCTTTTGCTTCCTGTCTCCTCATGTATTCCTCGTGCCTGAGTTCCCCTTGCCTTGCCCGTTTCTTTTCTGTTTCTATGCACTCCTCCATTTCCTCCAGAGTAGGTTCCTTTGTAAACCACTTCATGGCGTCGAAAGATTCCTCATCTTGTCTTTCTTCGGCTGTCTGGCGGGATGTTGGTTTCCCCTTGGGTGTTTCGGGCGTCGTGGTTCGGCTGCTGGTTTTATCTTGCGGCTCCGGCTCGGTTTTTTGTTGTGTTTCTTGCGGCTTCTCTGTGGACTCTTGCATGGCTTCTGTTGGTTTGTTTTGAGCTGATTCCATTTCAGCTTTTAGCCGCTCTCTCTCCGCTTTTATGGTGCATAGTATTTTTTTCGTTTTCCTGTTTCAAAGTGGTCATCTGTTCCACTTCTCGCTTGATGTTTTGCTGGATCTCCTTTATTTCCACCAGTAGATTCTCGTTGTCGCTGGTCGGGTTGGCGTCAGCAGTGCCTTGACTTGTTTCTTTAACTCGTCGATCTGACAATCGGCTGTTTAAATAATGTTTTATTTTAGCATTTTGAAAAAAAGGTCTCTATTGAACTTATATTTATTTTTTAACATGATTGTTTCCTGGTCGATTCACCAACAGTAAGATACACTTATTGGCAGCTATTGTAATAAAATTGTTCTAACTGTGGGTTTAATCTGGAACGATTTAAATGAAACATTCAATATGTCCTCCTTTTTGTCTTATTATGTCCTTCTTTGTCCTCATTTTTGTCCTATTGTATCCTCCATTTGTTGCCAACGTATCTGGAAAACCTACACTTATGCCATGTTGTCAAGCCACTATGTCTGTATTCTTGTCCCAATGATGTTATGTTTTCAAACCACCATATCTGTATTCCTGTCCCAAAGATGCCATGTTGTCAAGCCACTATGTCTATATTCTTGTCCCAATGATGCCATGTTGTCAAGCCACTATGTCTATAGTCTTGTCCCAATGATGCTAGGTTTTCAAACCACCATATCTGTAATCATGTCCAAATGATGCCATGTTAAGCAACTATGTATTCTTGTGCCAATAATCCCATGTTGTCAAGCCACTATGTATTCTTGTCCCAATGATGCCATGTTGTCAAGCCACTATGTATCCTGTACAAATGATGCCTTGTTGTCAAGCTACTGTGTCTGTGTTAGTGTCCCAATGATGTCATGTTGTCAAGCCATTATGTCTGTATTTTTGTCCCAATGATGCCATGTTGTCAAGCCACTATGTCTGTATTCCTGTCCTACTTATGGCATGTTGTCAAGCCACTATGTATTTATTCTTGTCCCAATGATGCCATGTTGTCATTCCACTATGTTTGTATTCTTGTCCCAATGATGCCATACTTTAAAACCACCATATCTGTATTCCTGTCCAAATGATGCCATGTTGTCAAGCCACTATGTATTCTTTTCCCATTGATGCCATTTTGTCAAGCCACTTGTAGTATATTAAAACGTCTCTACAATTCCCTAGTATGGACTCATAATGTACCATAACTTGTGGGGGGGGGGGGGGGCAAACCTTGACCTGTGTGAGGCATAATTTATGCGGCCCCGGTTTAAATTAAAGCCAATGATTGTGATTGGTTGAGTACCCGGGATAGACCGGCGCTAGATTTAATAAATGGAGTAGACATTTTGTTCAGCGAGAACAAAGGACAAAGGACACACACGTTAAGCCTACCCGCTGGGGAAGGCAATAATAGCCTAAAATTATTTCACTCTCTGGAGCTAGGTACGTTAAAAATACATTATGAATGTGTAATCGTGTCTTTTGATAAGGTACATATATCATTGTGTAAATAGGAATTGTTAGAATTTGATAAATCAACGATTCTTGTAAACGCGGGCCTGATTGATTTCCCCCACTAAGCAGCCATGTTTGGCCTCGATGTCAATTTTCCTATGCTATACAGTTTCAAATTCCTACGTTAAACATCTTCTATGCATTATGAATCTATATCACTATCAATGCCTATAAATTTGCAATTATTCTATGTGCTGTAGCGTTCACTCTAAGGACATTTCGTGAATTTTCTCTCCATGCGGAAGAACAACATTATTAACGCATCTATTGAACACTATTTCATGTTGGAGAAGAAGTCTGCTAATCTGTAACCTGAGCTATCGTACCATTTTAGGTACAATCTTCTTGTTTACATATTAGTAACCACACAATATGTGTGATGGACATGTAGTATTCTTTCATAAATATTGCTAGGGAAATGCCATGGTTGAGAAGACAAATCTTAAGAAAGAAAGAAAGAAAACGCATGAATATATATATATATATATATATATATATATATATATATATATATATATATATATATATATATATATATATATATATATATATATATCGAATGTTCTGGCAGGACGTGCCTTCAGTTCGCACCGCATCATGGATGTTAGCGCGTGGGCGAATATTATGTTCAGAAATTGCCAACAACGTTCAGAATGATTACCAAGTTGCAATAGTATTCCAAAAATAAGAACACTTCCTACAATAGCAGCAATTGGTGAGATATATAACAGCGTTCACTAACCTCATGCTTCTATCGGCAAGTGGGAAGGAGAATATCTATTCTGATCTTATGGTTTTGAGAGTAAGAGAAAAGCCAAAATGGCCCCTGCATTATTAGTATGATTATTATTATTATTCATACATGAAAGATTCATATGTTTTCTATGTTATGAGAATTATGTATTCTGTTCAGGATTGTTATTTTTTATTGCTGGAATATACATTTTAATGTTAAACAGTGGAGACATGATGATGATGATGTAAAAAGCCCTTGTGTATGTCAGTACACAAGAAGAGAATGTGATTGGTATGATTGATGGCCCGGGGCCTAATACTGTTTACAGCTGTAGAATGAGACGAGGAATTCTGGAACATATGGCCGATGTTTTAGAGATTCTTGTCAAGTTATGACAGATGAAATATCAAAGTGTTTGGATGGAAAGGATAGCCCTCACTCATTAGAAAAGTCCCAATAACAACATCAGACAAGAATACAGAGTGAGAAGATACCTTACTCACATTTAGAGCTAGAATAACTCGGGGGGGGGGGGGGAGGGGAGGGGGAAAATCTCCTTCCCCTTTGTTCCTGTATTTGTGTTGTGAACATGTTAAAGTAACACAGAGTTGTATTAATGCTTGGAGTTGTATGCTTTTGTCATTCCCAGCTCTGGAAAGATATTTGATTGTGTTTGGAAGTATCACCAAACAGGATCCTGGGTAAACAGCCTGTAGTAAGTGATACCGGACAAACTCCTATACATATCGTCTGAGCCTAAAAATCAAAAGTTGATTGCCACAATTATTAGCTGCATGTGTCAATGGAAGACACATACAAGGTGGATTTACCAATGGAGTTGATGAGTTCAGACTTATGTCGGGATACACCAGGTCGGCGTTCCGGATTATCTTTGGAAGATTCCGCCTGCTTTACAATCAGCCAGTTTGGTCAAAGAAACTGCAGAAAAATCCAAATTTGAACAAAACTAACAGCAGTGAGAACTCTCCAACAGCCTGTTGGATTCCCAGTTCCTAATATTCAAATGTATTAGCCTTCAACGCCAATCCTGCAGCAACAAAATCAACACCAGGGCCTAGATATGAACACCAATGGGAAGACGCTGGAAGACACTATGAAATAAGCATTTACAACCAAAGTCCTAGACCTGAATACCAACCGAAAGACACTAAAAGAAATTAGTGGAGTAATGTGTACACACACACCGCAGAAAGAATCATGCAACTCTCAGTATGCTGGATTTATTCTTCGGAAATTATTTGCCTGCAGCAGACTAATCCTGGATATAATCCCAGATGCTACCAACTAGTGTTGCTCAACAGTGTATGTTCCTGCGAATGAAATGGATATATCTACGTATGACTCTATGCTGGTCCCATGTCCTGCCTATATTGCCTATCATTAATTGTGGGATGACCTATAGACTGGAGACAGGGTGTGTGAATCCACCTGTGGAACCACAAGTCGAGAATCTGATACTAAGCAGAGCAGCTGAACGGTCGTTAATTTTTTTCATCTCTGTGATGATGTAGGGAAATAACCTCTTATCAAGTCTTAAGTTGGAGCTCCTGAAAATTAGACTGACCCAGGCCTCGATTTCAATAGGACACCACCCATTAGCACAAGAGTGTATGTGATTTCAATCCCGATTATGTGATATTTCTAATCTGGATTATAATTGTTCTCTGGAGGAAATATTCAGTGGATATTGTAAGAGCAGAACACAGTTGAGTGAGTATTATTCCGGTTCCCGGATAATAAGGACATTAACTGCCAAGCATTGAAGACGAATAATGAACAGTACAACAGGACAGTAAAGGACAACATAATTCTAAATAATTAGTTTAGTATAATGTATAGTATTTATACCGGTCTCCTTGGCTAAGGGCTTGCGAATGCGGTTTGTGAGTCCATATACCCGGGTTCGAAACATAGCGGTGCTGGTTTTTTCAAAAAAAGGTATAGGTGCCGGTTGTTCAGAAAGCAATGGCAAACTACTGAAAGTAAAATTTGCCCAGGAACCACGAACAGCGAAAATGCTGGGGTTGACTGCTACGTCCTGTGAAGGACATGCAACTAAGTTTGATTTTTTATTATGTATAGAATGTGTATTCTTGGTGGATTATCCTGACACCCTCTCATAAATTTTTTAAATATGAGAATTGTAAATGGCGTGGGAAACAATTGTTTTTATATGTTTGCGTTTTCTGGACTATTGTTTTGTTACCTCTGTAAAGTGGTCACTAGTGGTAGAACCAAATAATGGTTGTTGTTTTGGGTGTAAGAGCATAGTTTTTTTGTTTTTTTTTGTGGGACAATGGGGTTATCACATTTACTGTGTTTATGATATTGCATATCGACCCATGTCTGTTCTGGAAATTCAGTGTGGCCATTACACGTACACATATGTCTAATCACATCTTGATTCAATGCCTGAACTGTTTGTCCAAATGTTGATGTTTACGTCACTTGCTTGTTGATGTTTGTTCAACAGCGGTTGTTCTATATGTTGTAAACAATCAATGCCCTCTGACACTATATACAATTCAAAATTTGTGATCTAGTGGGAATGGAGAAGTACGCATAGACACAGTTATATAAGAGAGTGAAGTATTTTCCTTTTTGTGTTTGTGGTAGAATTCCATGATCACCTCAAGTGGTGAAATGAGTGAGAATCTAAAATATTCCATTAGGGATCCCCTAGACAACGTAACAAATATTCTCATATATTAAATCACACATACCACATCACTATGTATTCTTGTCCAAATGATGCCATGTTGTCAAGCCACTATGTATTCTTGCCCCAATGATGCCATTTTGCAAGCCACTATGTATTATTGTCCCAATAATGCCACATTGTCAAGCTACTATGTTTTCCTGTCCAAATGATGCCTTGTTGTCAAGCCACTATGTCTGTGTTACTGTCCCAATGATGCCCATTTGTCAAGCCACTATGTCTGTATTATTGTACCAATGATACCATGTTGTCAAGCCACAATGTGTGTATTCTTTTCCCAATTATGCCATGTCGTCAAGCCACTATGTCTGTATTCTTGTCCCAATGATGCCATGTTGTCAAGACACTATGTCTGTATTCTTTTCCCAATGATGCCATGCTTTCAAACCACTATGTATTCTTATCCCATTGATGCCATTTTGTCAAGCCGCTATGTATTCTTGTCCACATGTTGCAATGCTGTCAAGCCACTATGTATTCTTGTTTCAATGATGCCATGTTGTCTAGCCACTATGTATTCTTGTCCCAATGATGTCATTTTGTCAAGCCACAATATATTCTTGTCCCTATGATGCCATATTGTTAAGCCACTATGTGTTCCTGTCCAAATGATGCCTTGTTGTCAAACCACTATGTCTATGTTACTGTCCCAAAGATGCCATGTTGTAAAGCGACTATGTCTATATATTCTTGGCCCAATGATGCCATGTTTTCAAACCACCATATCTGTACTTTTGTCCCAATGATGCCATGATGTCAAGCCACTATGTCTGTATTATTGTCCCAATGATGACATGTTGTAAAGCCACTATGTATTCTTATCCCAGTGATGCCGTGTTGTCAAGCCACTATGTCTGTATTCTTGTCCCAGTGATTCCATGTTGTCAAGCCACTATGTCTGTAGTCGTGTCTCAATGATGCCATGTTGTCAAGCGACTGAGTCTGTAGTCTTGTCCCAATGATGGCATGTTGTCACGCCACTATGTCTGTATTCTTGCCACAATGATGCCATGTTGTCAAGCCACAATATTTGTAGTCTTGTCCCACGTATGCCATCTTGTCAAGCCACGATGTCTGTATTCATGTCCCAATGATGAAATATTTTCAAGCCACTGTGTATTCCTGTCGCAATAATGCCTTGTTGCAAGTCACTGTCGCGATGTCCATGGAGTGAAGGGATGTATCACCACACTAGTTACCCTTGGACAGTACTGGGTGACGGTGTAAGAATCTTCTGTCTACCCACTCCAATAGAGTCTGGACATACCCTTCTATTTACTGGACCTTACCCGTTAATGCTCTTTCCGAAAGACTGACTCAACTAGGGTTGAACAAACATAAGATATCTGAGTATTTATAATAGGCAGTAACAAGAGATATGTGAATATAGATAGGTGAATGCAGTTGAAAGCTAGACAGTATCCAGATCAGACATACTGGATCCAGATTCTCATCCTGGAGCCGTACAGAGTGTGTCCTTTCAGTCTGCTGTCAGTGACTTCTCACCCGAATTTGACAGATCTCTGAAGAATGCCCCGGACTGGCGGGATATTATGTGAGGTCTTCCTCCTCTAGAAGCCGATACTCTGACTCATCACTAGTCTCGGTAGACGTCCCCTGGTTTAGATGGTGATGGCTGGCATGTTCGCCAACTCAGTTGCTTCGAAACTCGTGTCCTTGTCATAGCCCGTTGAGTACGGAAAATGTTCACCGATAATTTAGGGGAGGCATGAGGTAGACTTGAATTCATTTTGACGATATCGGAATCACTGAAACAACTGTCTTTCACATAAAGATTCCGTTGACGGGAGTCGGGCCCAGAGACCTGAAACACTCACTCTTACCGTTCATAAATTCAGTAGGCCTCTGGTCCATAGACCTGGTGGTCTGGGTGTCTCACACCACTCTCGTAGCTGCCACACTCTTTCATTGGTCCACTCCATCCCTCTTTCTTTATCCGGGCCTACGCTGGTTCGGAGTTCACTCTATTTCAGATTCTGCAACAAAACGACCTATTGAGAGCAACTGACCACAGCATTCAGCACACAGGTGTGCATGGGCATGGCCCTCAGAACATTATGAAACATTACATAAAATATATAAATGTTCCTGTACCAATCCTCATCTGCGTTGATATGGGCTGCGATGAACCGGGACTCTCATCTGTTAGACCACTCCAGGAAGAGCGTCGTCCTTAGAGACTGGGGCTGTAGCTCGGACCTGTCTTGTCGGACAGTCACCGGTGACGTGTAGAACTCCCCTGAAAAAGTCTCAGTCATATCATGCATGAAAGGTTAGGTATTAATATTAGAGTTACTCACCCATAGGCATTAAGTTTTAACCTCTTAGTCGATTCATCTATTTCCTAGTATCTCCCCGTGTTCTCACTCCGAGATCTCAGTGAAACCTTTCCTGGAACCACCTCTGTCCCATCTTCCCAGTGGGAAAGGTGCCCCTTCATTTTAGCTATAGACTTTTCCTTACATGGTTCTCACCACCCTGTAGCGGGTGACATTCATCGTAGTGTCAATATAAATGTATATGTAAATGTAATTATAGATGTAAATATATGGTCTATTCCCCACGTAGCGGAACATCAACACAACACACAGGATAGACAGAGATATTGTTGGTGCGCACCGAGTAGATAGTAAGAGGTAGTCACATTTATCCTCCCTTGCATCATATAATCCATGAAAATGATATGTACTTCAATTTTCTTCATAATAAATATTCTTGTTAAAAATAACGTCGATCTAAAACTCCATCTTTATACTCTCAAGATTAAAACCTGTATCATTTGTGCTGCCAACAACAGCCATTAAAATAGTACTTTATGACTGTATTTTCCCAAACCTCCATGGCTCATGTTCAAACATGATTATACCCCCCCCCCCCCAAAATAATATTGATAATGTTCATTTATTATGAACATACTTACTTCCCTTTGTAATTAATTTAATCCCCAGCTATTATTTTATGTGCTGATATACACAGATTCAATCTAAGACACCCCCCCCCCCCAACATGGCGTTCAGTCCTATGTATTCCTATTAACCATCCCTGGCATTCATCGTTCGTATCTAATTTAATCCTTGCCTATTATGATATGTGCTGTTATCTACAGCCCCTCTTTGGCCACTCTCAGTTAACTAACCCCTCATATTCCAAACATGGGATTCAATCCATGTGTATTACTATTACGCTGACTAACGCATCACCATTAATTATTATTTATAAGTGTTAGCCACGTTTACTTCTTCTAAAAAAACCAGCAAGCTCAACTTCTAGTCACTATCGAAGCTCATGGCACTCACTCCATGTTTACCTAAACTTACTACTATATGTCTCTCTTTATAGTCTAAAGTCGTATGCTAGTTTCAGAACAAAGGAATCAATAAGAAGTTCTAGACTAATTGATCTAAACTCAGAACCAAATAATAACAGTTTTTCTAAACAAGTCTTAACAGTTGTCAACTTAATATCCTTAAACAAGTCAGAATACTAAAACTACAAATGATGAGTCATAACCAAACATTTCAAACAAAACGCTTCCCCCCAATCTTCATACATGGTTTTATCCCCAACATAATATACATGATAAAACAAGCATAAATCTAAATTAAGATTTAAAATTTAAATTGCTTAATGTCACCTAACATTACCGGTCTCTTTTACGGACCGGTACTTTACACATAAAGAATGAAAACACAACAAGTCATATCCTAAAATTTAAAGGTACCTAAACATATGTATCCGTTAACCACGGTATCCCCGTAATTGTAAACTACCCGACAATGTCTATTATTAAACTCATAAATACATATTGATACTCCTATGCCTAACCTTAATTAAAATAATATAACATAATATACATGATGCATCGAATAATCATATTCAATTAAAACCTATTTACTTATTATGAGTCACTTTTTTGGACTCATAAGCAATTGTCTACTCGCTAAAGAAAAACACAACAAATCTTAACCAGGCCATCCACCAACCTGCTCTAATTATCACATTCATCTGTAATTTACAGCTACTGTATTTCATCAAACACAATTGTATAAAATGATTTGTCTTCTAACCTCAATACATAGGTCTCCTATTTTAAACCCTCCTTAAATCAAAAATTTTCTCCCCTGCTATCTGCAGAATATTCTATCAATCTATTTGCTATATTTCCATTTTTTAACAAAGCTAGATTTTTCCCTATAAGTGCCATCCCTATATCAAAGTCTTCATTTTCATGATGAGAACTTATAATGTCTTCACTCATACTATCATTTCCATCAGTCTCTGACTTTTCATCCATTTCTTGTTCTTCTGTATTTACATTACTGGCCTCTAATTTTTTTCCGTTGTATATCTAATCTAATTTGTTTGTTTCTTATTTGTATCATCAACTATCACAACTTCTGCCTCGCAACGACATTCTCGTAAATCGAGTCTCTTGTCCACCCGTCATAACAAACGTTTCATTCCCTCGCATCACTATCTCACCACTCCACGACTTTCCTCAATCTAATCTCGTGACCAACATTCCATTCCAACATGCTTCTTCCTTCTTTACACAACAAGTTTTCTTCTAGTCAGTCATTTCTGCAATCACCAATTACTTCATTCCCATCAGCAATAATTCGCATTCTTCAAACATCATCTTCCACAATTTTCTATTCATAATATTCTCACGCTCAGTTGGTTAGTCACGTCACGCAGCTCTCTTCTTCTCTTGCTTACACTGACTCCTCAATTCCTCATCAATCTCCATCAACTTCTCATCTCTCATCCAACATATTGATTGGTACATTCACATGTCTTCACTAAACACCGCTGGCACATATGCTACTCACATTTCTCGGGCCATTTTCGAACCAAACAATAACCATAAGTGCAGCCGGCCAACAACCAGTTCAACACACATAACTCTTTTACACACTAACCATCATTATCCACTTTATCAACGGCCCCTCATAACAAACCTCACTCCGATGATACATACTAATCACTTCCTCTCTATATTCTCTCATTCCTCCGCATCAGGCAATCCCATCTAACCAACTTCTGCCAACGATACTGAATCTGATTCATGAAACGACATCCAAAATGTTAATTCAATATCTGCCACAGGACTTTCACAATCCAACTACTTTCTTATTTCCCCTTTTCTCAATCATTCACTCCCTTTCAAAAGCTCAGTGCCTACCCGACTCAAACAACACATTAGCTCTAGCAATCAACATTCATAATAAGCTTACCTCCGTGTCAAGTTTACCTATGTCCACTACTCCAGCACACATCACTCAACGTGAACACCCCTAATCCATCTGACCATTCTGGACAAGGGACGTTTAAACTCCATTCGTCCACTCTCCCAACCATCACAACCAAACACTACTCTCCGTCCTACCCAATTCTCCACATCAAATCACTCCGACACTCACTCACTCACTTCTCCTCAACCCCTCATCACTTCATCCTACACTATTAACGAGTCGGATTCTCTCAAGGTATTCCGTCCGGTCACTCATCAGTCAAGCTTTCAAGTCTAGCCATAACAAAGTATCTTCTGACAATAGTGTCTGTCTTCATGAGTAGTAGCAGTCAAACTCGTTTTCAATATCTGTAGCTGTAAAGTATTGAGGTCTTAAACTCATATACTCCCTAAGCTTTCTCTCGTCATCTTCTGTATAGGTCGGTTTCAATGCTTTCCTTCGTTTACTCCTATTTGTTGTTCGTGTCGTTACTGCGTCCGTCTGCTCACTATTTTCTGTATAAGTAACATATCTCTTATACCTTCCTTCCTCGTCTTCAGAAGATTCACTAATGATGGTTCCCTCAACAGGCTTATTATAGTTGACTGCAGACATGGCAATAATATCCCTATAGTCGGCACTAGAACGTCTGACCTTCTTCTTATTTATACCTCCATCTTTCATGCTCCGGTTTGGGATAATTTCAATGTCTCTATCTGAGGAACCTGCCACATCAGTCGTACCTACATTGACTACCAGACTAGTTGCATTTCTATCCTTAATACTTTTTCTAACCTGTCTTCTGACATCTTTGGTCTTTGTCTGTCTATCTTTCTTAATTTCAACAGTGTCTCCTTTTTCTAATTTCACATGAGGAGTTTCTACAATTTCCAGTAACTCGGTTTGACTTCCCTTCGTTATCTTGCTGGCTGGTTGTACCTGGGTTTTCTTTTCCACGGTATCAATTTGTGTCTGTGTGTTATTATCTACCACTTCAATCATCTGCGTCTGTGTCTCTCTTTCCTGTCTGCCCCTAAAAACTGCAAACACCTTCTGACCACCTGAGGTTTTATTGACCTGATCTTCTCTTTTACTCAACCTTGCAACTGAATGTCTCAACCGTCTGATCTCGAACCACTGATTTCGCAATGTTCTCACCTCTTCATTATTAGATGGCCAGTTCCATCGTTTCTTATAAAAATTCTTTCTCTGATAAGCATTGACTTCTGGTTTGTTATGTTGTTTCTCCATATACCTCCGTGTCTTTGCCACGTCAGATTTAATATTTATACAGTTTATATCACGACTGCGGTACTTTCTGTCACTGTTATAAAGCGGCTGTCTATTATTTGGACACGGTCTATAAAAGTGTACTTCCTGCCCACCGTTATAGCAGGTTGAAGCAAGACTTGGCCTTAGCGTAGTGGTTTTATATTGGTTATTTGGATTGAAACTCCGACCATGTCGACCTCTATTATATGTCCGTGTTTCTATATTACTTATCCTATTCCGTCTCCAGCTATTTCTATTTTGCCTCCCATTAACATGATTCTGTGTGTTTACCTGAGCGCGCCTGTTGCCGCAAAACCTATAACTATGTCCATTCTGTCCACAATTCCAACAGACCATATTTGTACTACCTACTGTCTCTCTTATAGGATTTCTCATTTGTCTACCTCTATCGTGAGTACTTTCATTATTTCCCTGCAGTGTCTGTATTTCTCCTCGTCTTCTCCATCCATACCTTGCTTGTCCTATTTCCATAGGTTCCTCCATTCTGTCTTCTCTATTGCTCCCTATTTCTCTTCCTACTCTTAATCTGAATCTCCTTCTCAAACTTTCTTCTTGTATGGCTATATCCACAGCCTGCGATAACCTAGCTGGTTTTTCCCTCATTAACTTGAATTTCAGTCCATCCG
Organism: Cepaea nemoralis; assembly: GCA_014155875.1. Taxonomy (NCBI): domain Eukaryota; kingdom Metazoa; phylum Mollusca; class Gastropoda; order Stylommatophora; family Helicidae; genus Cepaea; species Cepaea nemoralis. The sequence goes on from JACEFZ010012220.1 coordinate 178,727, forward strand.
GCTTTATTCCATCCACGAAAATTCCAACCAGCATCCTTTCTACCTCTTCCCCTTGTACATTCTGTCCTAGAAACGCCTCTTCAGCTAGATTAATTAGCCTGGCGCTGTATAGCTGAACACTTTCACCATTGTCTTGTCTAGACTGTCTTAATACTGAAAATGCGTGTTGGGGATCTGTGATCTCTGCGTATTTATGTGCCAAATCATCTTTAAAATGTTCCCAAGTCTCATCTATTCCGGCTTCTAATTTTCTCCTAATATGGTCCGACACTGGCGTTACACTTGTCTGGTAAGCAAATTTTTTCTTCTCTCATCTGTGGCTCCTACCAAAAATGCATGCTTCTCTATAGCTACAATCCATTTTTTGAAACATCTGGCCTGCCCACTGAATTTCTCAATATCAATACCTATGCTCTGCTGTTTCAAGGCTGTGTCCAACTTAGATATGGCTCTACCTACTCCACCCAGAATCTGCGTCAAAGAACCTCATCTTGTGCCATTTTCTTATATCTGAAAATTATGATAATTTACCCTCTAACCAATAATATTAATTAATAGTATATCTGTAACTTCTAATCAATAATAGTAATCAATAATTATATCAAAATCACATTTAAAATGTTTAACACTACTTCTGCAGGAATTTATTTAATTAATTAATTATTGTTTGATACTTTCCTTTGGGAAATTGCTACGTTAACTGTTCAGTTTTGAGTCTAGATCGTAGGTGTCTTGACAGCAGGTCTCCCACGGATCAGAGTGCAGCCCTTCTTCGATGGCAGGTCTCTCGAGGATCAGTAATGCATGACTGTGGTTATGGTAAGGCCCCTCGAAGTCAGCAATGCACGAGAGCGATCAGTGGCGGCCTTGGTTAGCCCCTTGAAGTCAGCAATGCATGAGAGCGATCAGCGGCGGCCTTGGTTAGCCCCTCGAAGTCAGCAATGCACAAGAGCGATCAGCAGCCCTGGTTAGCCTCTCAAAACGACAGTGCAGGCAGCGGCTCTAGTACCCGTTGAGACAAACGATAATGCAGGTGGCGGCTTGGACAAGCCTCTTGAAAATGGCAAAATTCAGGCTATGGTAAGCCCCTCGAAATTGATAATGTTCAGTCAACGGCCATGATAGGCCCCTTGAAATTGATAATGTTCAGGCGACGGCCATGATAGGCCCCTTGAAATTGAGAATGTTCAGGCAACGGCCATGGTAGGCCCCTTGAAATTGATACTGCAGGACAGCGGCTCTTGTAACCCTTTGAAAACGGCGATGTGAGGCAGCAGCCCCCTTGAAATTGATACTGCAGGACAGCGGCTCTTGTAGCCCTTTGAAAACGGTTTACGCCGTGGCTCTCGCAGAAGTTGTAGAAGCCACCATGTTTGACAAACGCGTTCAGCAATGTTCTTTAAATGTAGCCGCACTTTTTTTCAAGACATCCTCCGGGAAGTTCCCACTGAGCTTAGTACTTTGCGTATTCCGCGACGACCCATAAGTTGGAGATCCTTGGGTCTACGGCACCATTTCTGTATCTTTCACAGTGCTGTAGAGGAGAGTTGCAACTGAACTGAATGACACGAAGCCCGGCAGTTGTTGATATATGTCTTGCTTTATTCGAGATATTTCAAAAGGCATAATTTCGACATATAAGTCTGGATGATAAAAGACGTCCTGCCAACATGGCTTCGAGTTAGTAACTAATCTGTCTCCCGCCTCCACGTCAACGCGTGAGCGTCCCTAGCTACTTAACTACCGGGTGCTCACGCGTGCATTAGCTAGTCAACCCATTTCCCCTTTGCACGCCACCTAAACCCTACTCTGTTATAATATTATAGTTGTACTTTTGTGTCATTAGACATCTTAAGAAGTGTTAGAGAGCGATGATTGATAATCGTCATTATGTATTAATATGTGCAATGTAAAAGAATACATAGACGAGCTGAGATCGCAAGGCGTTCTGTCACGTTATTCGAATTGATGTCTTATTCTGTCACCCTGGCATGGCAGCTGACGGAAGATAGTTCAATGACAATAGTCGAACCAGCCAGTCATAACAATCCTATCTTGTGTCCCGCCAACAGGAACACGAACGAGCAATACCAACATGAGGACACACCTGTCAAACCTAGATTGAATGCAGTCAGAACTAACCAACATGTACATTACCATGGGTTGAATACCCAGCACGGAGACCCACCTAATGTGGGTCGTGCCAATCATCATTAGATTTGATCATCACGCACCAAGATATCTGTGGAGCGACATGAACGCGTACGCCAGCTGGCAGGGCACTTGGTGATGATGATGGCAAGCCACCCACGTATTTATCTCTCCATGTTGTAGAGATTTGATAGATATCTTATAAACGACGCTGCAGCTGTTGTCTAATAAAAACAGACGTGTAAAAGTAGATATAAATGTTGACGAGAGAGTCCGTATCCCAGCTGTAAATGTTGATGAGAGAGTCAGTATCCCTGCTGTATATGTTGATGAGAGTGTCAGTCTCTCAGCTGTAAATGTTGATGAGAAAGTTACTCTCCCGGCTGTAAATGCTGATGAGAGAGTAAGTCTCCCTGCTGTAAATGTTGATGAGAGAGTCAGTCTCCCTGCTGTAAATGTTGATGAGAGAATCAGTCTCCCAGCTATAAATTTTGATGAGCGAGTCAGCCTAACCACATGTAAATGTTGATGAGCGAGTCAGTCTTCCCACTGTAAATATTGATGAGAGAGTCAGTGCCAGGAGTGACTGATAATTAAACTTTTGACATAGATATCTTTTGAATGTCAGAGAGCGAATGACGAATATTACATGTCAGAATACCCATATATAGGTCCTGATGGACAATCTTTCTCTCTGATTAAGTGGTGAACTTTCTAGGGGTATCATCTCCATTCAGTCATCCTCTGGCAGCTTGGTTTTGTTAAACTCTTCTTTCTGTCTATCCTCAACTTCACACCTCTTTTAAAAAGCAACACAGGCGCGACTTTCTTAGATTTATTCCTGAATCTAATACACAGTGTAGATTCAACATTTGTGCACAGAAATACATGACACTAAATTGCAATCTAACCACATCCACACAAGTAATAACATGGTAGGCGCATTCAGTGGCCATTACCATCTTCGATATCGTGGAGCGTCGGATCACGCTACCCCCCACGACTCGAATGAATCTCAATGCTCTTGTCTCCTTCCCGATCACGTGTGTTCGCTCCGGTGACAATCTCTCTCGCCACATGGGTCAGGATCCACGATCGTCTCGTCCTTCTGGGTGACTTTTCGTCACTATGCTATAAGGTACAATTCAACCCATGGCAGTCAATCTACCCACTGTAAATGTTGATAAAAGAATCAGTCTCCTAGCTGTAAATGTTGATGAGAGAGCCAGTCTCCCTGCTGTAAATGTCGATGAAAGAATCAGTCTACCCAGTGTAAATGTTGACAAAAGAATCAGTCTATGCTGTAATGTTGATGAGAGAATCAGTATCTCTGCTGTAAATGTTGATGAGAGAGTAATATCCCTACTCTAAATGTTGATGAGACAGTCAGTCGCCATGCTGTAAATGTTGATGAGAGAGCCAGTGCTATAGATTTTGATGAGAGATTCAGTCTATCCACTGTAAATGTTGATGAGAGAGTCAGTCTCCCACCTGTAAATGTTGATAGAAGAGTCAGTCTCCTGGCTGTAAATGTTAATGAGAGAGTCATTCTATGCTGTAAATGTTGATGAGAGAATCAGTCTCCCTGCTATAAATGTTGATGAAAGAGTCAGTCTCCCAGAAGTAAATGTTGATGAGAGAGTCAGTCACCCAGCTGTAAATGTTGATGAGAGAGTCAGCCTCCCAGCTGTACATGTAGATGAAATAGTCAGTCTCGCGACAATTGCCCTCATCAATAATTGCGCTCCAAGTGGATATTTGGTGAATAAAGTGTATAGATGGACAATTATACCAAGTGAGAATTTAGCAAAACTGTAGCCTAAAAGTATATCAATCTTCAATTAATGAATATCAAATGTTTTTTATTTTAGCATATTCTTTACAGGACATCGCGTCCAACATCAGCATCTTTCAGATGATTGTTCAATTCTTGGCAAGGTTACGCTCAATAGTTTGCCATTGCTTTCTGAGCGACCTGTTCACATATACCGTAAATTACCGACGGGGCGAGAACCGCTACTGATTCTCGCGCACGTCATGTTACTCACGACAGTATACGGGATTACCGAGAAAGACGTTAACTCCTATGCCAGGGAGACCGGCAATATCAAATGTACACATGTCTAAAAAATCTCCAATTGAAACATCACTCTTATTCACTACAGAATAATTCACATCTGAAATTACAAACAATATGAGATGTTGCTGTACATCTAGAACTGACAGGAGATGTTCACAGAATCTTCTAGTGACGGGAGATGGTAATCTTCATCTGACAGGAAATTGTGATATAGCTATTCAACTGACGGGAGATGCTAATGTTACTATTCGACTAATAGTGCTTGCATCCGGTTACACATGATCTGTGAATATATTGTTCCAAAAGGACGACAGACTGGGTGGAACCTAATAATAATAATAATAATAATAATAAGTCTTTATTTTCAAAGGGTTAAGAATTGGGCACGCAGGCCCGTCTGACATTCTGCCCTTCTTCTCTATTTCCTCTCATACATTCTTTCATTCAACATCACTTACTTTTGACAACAAAAGAACATTAAAACGCATGAAAAATAATCAATAACAAATGACTCACTGAGGCAGTGTTTAACATGGGCATTATAAATACCTAAGGATGGTGTAACGTGCCATACATAAGGGAATGTTTTTTGGCTAGTTGTCGTTTGAGATAAGTTACCATTATTGTCTTTTTTGTGTTGTTTGTTATGGGGGCATGTAGTCTGTACTAAGGTAGTGTTCAAACAGGTTGCGAATGTATGTATCATGATTGGTGGTGTCTTTGATTTCTTGTGGAAGATTGTTCCACAACTGAGCGGCAGAGTATGCTAAGCTTGTTTCCAGAACGAGATGACGAGGCAAGGCCTCAACACAGATGGATATTTTTGATGCGTCATTTCTTGAACTACTGTCTAGGCACACTTCGTTTGTGTATTGTGCTCGGTCATCTACACAGCACGCGGAATAATGTGCACTTGCCTACTTTGTGTTTGTGCATTGTGCTCGGTCTTCTACACATCATGCGGAATCATGTTCACTTGTCTACTCGGTGTTATTTGAGGCCTTTCTGATTTTCATCTCAGCAAAGGTCAGGGATGTAGTCAATGCTACCCCCTCCCAGATGACACCACTCTCGCTATCTCTCGCCCAGACACCATTCAAGTTTGAGTTATAGCATGCATTATACCACCATGCACCATCGAACGAAGAAGCGCAGTTGGCAGAGGTTTTGTCGTTATCCTTGTCATGTGTGGAAAAGAACGAGTTGTTATGTCCAGTAAAACTGTCCCCCGCCGTCCCGCGATATCCACTCACTGTCAGCGTGTACTTGCTAGTCTCGTCTCCCACGTTGAAATATGAGTAGTGAGCGAAATATCGTCTAAGCGCCAGTTTCAGATCAAACCGGAGTTCATTGTAACCCTGGAAACAGAACAAACATGCAGGTGTTAACAGTTCATTGTGTAAGAGAGGAAGAATAAAACAGTAGAGTGTTTTGATAGTATCATTTCATTGTGTAAGAGAGGAAGAATAAAACATGATTCATTAGAATAAAACAGTAGAGCGTGTTGATAGTGACAGTTCACTGTGTAAGAGATGAAGTTTAAAACATTAGAGCATGTTGATAGTGGCAGTTCATTGTGTAAGAGATGAAGTATAAAACATTAGAGCATATTGATAGTGTTAGTTCATTGTGTAAGAGATGAAGTATAAAACATTAGAGCATGTTGATAGTATGATTTCATTGTGTATGAGAGGAAGTATAAAACATGATTCATTAGAATAAAACAGTAGAGCGTGTTGATAGTGACAGTTCACTGTGTAAGAGATGAAGTTTAAAACATTGGAGCATGTTGATTGTGGCAGTTCATTGTGTAAGAGATGCAGTATAAAACATCAGAGCATGTTGATAGTATGATTTCATTGTGTATGAGAGGAAGTATAAAACATGATTCATTAGAGCATGTTGATAGTCTTAGTTAATTGTGGAAGAGACGAAGTATACATCATTGTCGTATATTCTGAAGGGACTGGGGATCACTGTTGTGCATTACCCATATTATGGTTTAAAAAGCTAGGCCCCATCCTCTTTCAATATGTAAATAAATAAAGAATACGACCCTTGAAGTATTACAGGCTCTATTGCATTATTTGTCTAGGAGTTAATGGTCCTCTTTAGAAGTACAGTGAACACAAGATTTGACTCTGCCCCTTCACCTGGATTCTAGTAGCTCTCGAACCCCCATGATATTCCTGTGAAATGTCTGAAAGACTTCCTCAGTATGAATTAGGTGAAATGTAGCATGGGTCTGGAACAGACAAGAGATGTAGAGTCTCCCTCTTTTCCCTGTTACTTTAATTCTTTTTGAGTTATGTTTGCTTTGCCAAATAAATTATTTAACAAAGATTACAGTAATTGACATCTGGTTTACACAAATAAACAGGTAATTAACAGACAGGTTGAACTGACACATTAAATATGAAATCAGTTACTGTTGATGTCATTTATTGACTGAGCCTGTATCTTTTGGCTTGGGTATACATTTCTCATTTTTTTCTCATCTGTTTTACATAACATATGTTTAAATGGAAAAATGCACATCAGTTCCATTTACAGTTCATCAATCAATAAACAATCAATATGATGATCCTACAAGTTGTAAATTTTCTTATAAATAAAATGTTTTACAGTGTAGTGTGGCATGGGTTAATTCAATTATGGTATGAATCATAGTTTTGGGAGGGAGTGTGTGTTGGCCAGGAAAAATGTCACCTCAGAGTGGTCGATATGGGTTAAGCCTGGGTCCATGGACTGATGGATCCACTTCAGTTCTTGCCAGTGAAGCTTCCCTGAAGGCTGCCCTTGCTCTGCTCAAGGCCTGAGTTTATCTTCCATCTCATGTGTGTGGGTCATCTTTTCTCCCTGCCTCCCTCTTCTGGTTAGGTTGCCACCAAGAACATCACTGTGTAAAATTTACAGAGGCATATATAATCCTACCAATGTAATCTTTTCCAGTATGTTATTAAGTGTGAACACAACATAACAGGAAGGACAAGATCAGAAGAAGTGGTGTTGTGTTAATTTGTGTGGGGTCAGAGATTATCATTACACTGGATGCACCTGCTATCTCTTGGGTACCTGCTGTATGTATTTTCCTCAGTGTACCTGTGGTTCATTGAGAAGGGTACAGTCAGACACAGATAGGAGTGATGATGTGTTGTTTCTTAGATCATTCAGGTCAGGCTGATAAGACAAGACCAAGACAAGGACAAGATGCATTTTTATAAATGACATACAGTTATATCATCTTCATCAATTCATTAGTGTCATGCATTTGTGTGTATAAATGTTTCTCAGTACCTTCCAAATTAACTACTTGTCTTCTTCTTCTTCCTATAATCATTTCCTTTTGCCTGCTGTTGTTGTGGTGTGGAGTGCTGTGTTGGGTTGTGTAATGTGTAGGGTTAACTTCTGTTGATTGGGTTCTTATAGCTTGTACTATTTGTCCCTATCTCCAGTAGTTAATATGAGTTTAACTCATCATGTGTTTTATTGTTAGTCATGTTCAACATACAGAATTTCTGATGTGTATTTGTTACAAAATGTAATCCATACAAATCATGACAACAATACATTAGTAAGAGGTTGTTACATAAAGTACCTCTTCTAATCCACCTCTCTTCTTCTTCATATTAATCTAATCATTCTTTTTCTTCGTCTTGCTAGCAGTGCGCATCATGTCCATTCTGTTGGCGATCAACAATTGGCAATAGACCGAAGTTTTGTTTATGTTCCGGTCTGGACAGATCAACTAGGCTGTCTATCACAAATGGCGTCTGTGAAGCGTAACCTGTTTGAAGCAATGCATTTAATAAGTGCTTTGTCTGAGTTAAATCTGACACATGAATACAATTATTTTCTATCAAACCCTATTATTTCAATTCATAAAGAGGAAAGGAAAGATATAATCCTTCTCTCAGCTCCTTAGATTTCAAATAGGCAGAAATAAATACGATTTTAAGTGAGGCAGTGGTTCTTGTGCACAACTGGCTTGTGTTTGCAGAAAGCATTTTAAAACAGTTTTGATGAAAAGCATCAAAGTGCGTTTGAATTCTCACCTCATACATTTTTCTGTGATAGATTGATGTAGTATGCACATAGTAAAGCTAACAGATGTAGTGAAGAACTTCAGAGTTTGCAGTTTTGAGACATTATGAGATTGTTAGTTTTGCCCGGAAAGGCTCGATGTAGCTTGAAGGTTGCATCGACCATTTCACACTTCAGAGATTTATTTTATAAGCAATACATTTTATTTTGACACACAAACACGGTATACCTCAGCTGCATACATCTGGGTAATACATTGATCTGCGGATTCACAAGCTTACCTCGAGTAGACGATCAAACTGCCGTTCTTTAATGTAAAACAGAGGTCACTTTCGCTCTCTGACCGGTCGTCAGGGCTGTAAATTGAGGAATGGGTGGGTTTCTAGAAATGTACGCTGTCGTAGGTCAAGAGTGTGTCACGTGACGTGCTTCCTCCACTAATATGCTTAGTTGTCGACGCGGTAATTTCCAAACATAGCCGACATCTGTCTATCTCAAGTGTCAAGTTGTGTTCGATTCTCAATGGTGCGGTCAATTGTATGTTGTTCTCTGTAGTTGGGGTGAAAATGTTGACGCACTGCAAAATGATGGTTGGTGATTATGTCACTTAGCCCCACTCTATATTGTTCTAGGGTATGGAACTAAGTTTCCAGCATTTACAGTTGTCAAGCTTTTCCTATATGATTTACTCCAATCGGTCGGTCTCTGTGGCTGAAGGGCTTGCGAACGCGGTTTGTGAGCCCGTATACCCGGGTCCGAAACACGGCGGTGCTGGTTTGTTCGAAAAAGGTATAGAGACCGTTCGTTCAGAAAGCAATGGCAAACTACTGAACGTAACACTTGCCTAGTACATCAACAGCAGCTGAAAATGCTGGTGTTGACTGCAACGTCCCGTAAGGGATACGCAACAAAATTTTTTTTTTTTTTACTCCAATGTATTCTCTTCCGTATCTGATTGACATGGTTCATCAGACACTGGGTGTCGACTTAAGAAGTCTGCTCCCACATTCATCTTTCCAGGGACATATTCTATCTGGAACGAGTATGGTTGTAGAAGTAGTGACCACCTCATCAGTCTTGCATTCAGATTTTTGGATGCTGCGAGAAACATGAGCGGTTGATGATCACACTGTATGGTGAAGTGTTTTCCATACAGGTATGCCTGAAACGTCTGTACACTTCATACGAGCGCAAGACATTCTCTCTCTATAACACTATAATTTTTCTCAGCTGCATTCAATTTTCTGCTGGCATAAGCTACAGGGAATAGCTCTGATTGTTCCTCTCCCTTCCTCTGCAACAACGTTGCGCCAATTCCAATGTTACTGGCGTCGGTACGCAGTACGAATGGTTGGTCGAGGTCTGGAAGATGTAAAACTGGATGATTGGTTAAGGCTTGTTTCAGTGCTGTGAAAGCTCTCTCACATTCAGCAGACCAATTGACTTTCTCTGGGTTCCTCTTTTTGGTACGATCCGTTAAAGGTGCTGACAGAGTATTGAAGTCTTTGATGTATCTTTGATAGAATCCATAAAAGGATACAAATGATCTCACATACTTCTTTGTTTTTGGACGAGGTGCTCTCTGGTGTTTATCCACATTTCCCTCTTGTGGAGTTATCAGTCCATGAGATATCTTATGACCTAGAAAGTCCAATTCTTGGAATCCTACTTGACATTTCTTTGACATAGCCATCAATCCAGTTTCTCTGAGGCGCCTGAACAAAAGATGCAGTGTTTCTACATGCTTGTCAAATGTTTCAGTTGCGATCAGTATGTCATCCATGAAGTGACTAATGTCTGGATGATGTAGTGGGTCAAGTAATTTTCTCATCATACGTGTAAAAACGCTAGGAGCATTACTTAATCCGAATGGAAGTACGTTGAACTCATAGTGTCCTCTAGGTGTGCTGAAAGCTAACCATGGTCTAACCTCGGGTTTTACAGAAATCTGATAATATCCCTTGCTGAGATCAATCCTAGTAAAGTACTTAGCTCGGTTGAGTGCTGTGAAGAGTTTATTCTGATCAGGCAGAGATTCTGCTTGGAATTCGGTAAAAGCATTTAGCTGTCGATAATCGATGCACAATCTATGTTCTCCACTTGGCTTTCTCAATAAAACGACGCTGGCACTGTAAGGTGATTCAGATGGTGAGATTATTCCTGTGGTGAGTAGCTGTTGTATTTCTTCCTCTAAAGTGTTTTGCTTTGCATAAGGAACTGGGTAAGTCTTGACTCGCACAGTTACTGTGTCATTTAACTTCATGTCAAATTCCTCCAAATCAGTACTACCGGGCTTATCTGTAAGTACGTCTGCATACATAACCATAAGTTCCCGAATCTGCTCTTGCTGATCCTTTGTTAAGTTGGAATTAATTTCCACACCCTTAAAGGTCTCTTTGGCTTGCAGTGGGTACTCGACTCCCATTGTTGATCCTTCTTCGACTTCAGTAGCCACACTTATGGCCATCAGATGTGCAGGTTCGGTGGTTGAGGGTCTTTCATTATATTTCTTCAAAAGGTTTATGTGAAATACTTTCATCTTGCCTTTGACAGAAATCTTGTAGTTGGTACGTGAGATATTCTCGTCACTACATAAGGTCCTCTCCATCCTATTTGCAGCTTATTCTGACTGGTTGGAAGCAGCAACATCACCTTCTCTCCTACCTTAAGTTCTCTATCCTTTGCCTTGTGAATGAAGTAACGAGCAATTCTCCGCCTGGCTTGACGTAGATTGACATTCGCTTGTTTCCAACTGTGTTGTAAACGATTCTTCAACTCGGCAACATACGTAGATGCAGTCACGACTGTATCGTCTGTATGATCATCAGTCCAAGTTCGGAGTAACGCTTCTAAAGAGGGCCATTAACTCCTAGACAAATAATGCAACAGAGCATGTAATACTTCAAGGGTCGTATTCTTGATTTATTTACATATTGAAAGAGGATGGGGCCCAGCTTCTTAAACCAGAATATGGGTAATGCACAACAGTGATCCCCAGTCCCTTCAGAATATACGACATTTATACACACAAATGCATGACACTAATGAATTGATGAAGATGTTATAACTGTATGTCATTTATAAAAATGCATCTTGTCCTTGTCTTGGTCTTGTCTTATCAGCCTGACCTGAATGATCCAAGGAACAACACATCATCACTCCTATCTGTGTCTGACTGTACCCTTCTCAATGAACCACAGGTACACTGAGAAAAATACATACAGCAGGTACCCAAGAGATAGCAGGTGCATCCAGTGTAATGATAATCTCTGACCCCACACAAATTAACACAACACCACTTCTTCTGATCTTGTCCTTCCTGTTATGTTGTGTTCACACTTAATAAAATGCTGGAAAAGATTACATTGGTAGGATTATATATGCTTCTGTAAATTTTACACAGTGATGTTCTTGGTGGCAACCTAACCAGAAGAGGGAGGCAGGGAGAAAAGATGACCCACACACATGAGATGGAAGATAAACTCAGGCCTTGAGCAGAGCAAGGGCAGCCTTCAGGGAAGCTTCACTAGCAAAAACTGAAGTGGATCCATCAGTCCATGGACCCAGGCTTAACCCATATCGACCACTCTGAGGTGACATTTTTCCTGGCCAACACACACTCCCTCCCAAAACTATGATTCATACCCTAATGGAATTAACCCATGCCACACTACACTGTAAAACATTTTATTTATAAGAAAATTTACAACTTGTAGGATCATCATATTGATTGTTTATTGACTGATGAACTGTAAATGGAACTGATGTGCATTTTTCCATTTAAACGTATGTTATGTAAAACAGATGAGAAAAAAAAAGAGAAATGTATACCCAAGCCAAAAGATACAGGCTCAGTCAATAAATGACATCAACAGTAACTGATTTCATATTTAATGTGTCAGTTCAACCTGTCTGTTAATTACCTGTTTATTTGTGTAAACCAGATGTCAATGTCTGTAATCTTTGTTAAATAATTTATTTGGCAAAGCAAACATAACTCAAAAAGAATTAAAATAACAGGGAAAAGAGGGGACTCTACATCTCTTGTCTGTTCCAGACCCATGCTACATTTCACCTAATTCATACCGAGGAAGTCTTTCAGACATTTCACAGAATATCATGGGGGTTTGAGAGCTACTAGAATCCAGGTGAAGGGTCAGAGTCAAATATTGTGTTCACTGTACTTCTAAAGAGGACCATTAACTCCTAGACAAATAATGCAACAGAGCCTGTAATACTTCAAGGATCGTATTCTTGATTTATTTACATATTGAAAGAAGATGGGGCCCAGCTTCTTAGACCAGAATATGGGTACCAACAGTGATCCCCAGTCCCTTCAGAATATACGACATTGTCTTCTTCTTCTTCTTCCTATAATCATTTTCTTTTGCCTGCTGTTGTTGTGGCGTGGAGTGCTGTGTTGGGTTGTGTAATGTGTAGAGTTAACTTCTGTTGATTGGGTTCTTACAGCTTGAACTATTTGTCCCTATCTCCAGTAGTTAATATGAGTTTAACTCATCATGTGTTTTATTGTTAGTCATGTTCAACATACAGAATTTCTGATGTGTATTTGTTACAAAATGTAATCCATACAAATCATGACAACAATACATTAGTAAGAATTTATTACATAAAGTACCTCTTCTAATCCACCTCTCTTCTTCTTCATATTAATCTAATCATTCTTCTTCTTCGTCTTGCTAGCAGTGCACATCATGTCCATTCTGTTGGCGATCAACAATTGGCAATAGACCGAAGTTGTGTTTATGTTCCGGTCTGGACAGATCAACTAGGCTGTCTATCACAAATGCGTCTGAAGCGTAACCTTTTTGAAGCAATGCATTTAATAAGTGCTTTTTCTGAGTTAAATCTGACACATGAATACATTTATTTTCTATCAAACCCTATTATTTCAATTCATAAAGAGGAAAGGAAAGATATAATCCTTCTCTCAGCTCCTTAGATTTCAAATAGACAGAAATAAGCACGATTTTAAGTGAGGCAGTGGTTCTTGTGCACAACTGGCTTGTGTTTGCAGAAAAGCATTTTAAAACAATTTCTCTGTTTTGGTGTGTAAATGTTGACGCACTGTATAATGATGGTTGGTGATTATGTCACACCCCCGCACAGCCATGGCAAAATATTCATATAATTCTCACAATATGTGACCCCTGAAACGACGATAGCTATTCCACACGAAACATTCCTTTCTCCACCTTACTAAGCATACTCTTTGAATCCGTAATGAATACAATATGTGTTGCAGTTGTCTCCTCTAATAAACGGAATGCCGTTGTTACAGCTTCCACCTCCATTCTCATGCTGGAAGTCGTAGTCTCATATGCCAGACTCTCTTTTTCAAGACTCGTCCATTAGCCTTTGCAATAAAACCCCAACCACAACGTCTGGTTCTCACCACTGACCCCTCGGTGTAGATGACTATGTCACCTTGATATGTGTTACTCTGGATCAGTTGTTGCACTTCAAGCTCAGTGCAGCCCGCAGCCCATTCTCTGCACTCTCACCCCAGTGTAACTATTACATTGTCCCAGTCCGTCATGTCTTCCGGAACTTCAGCCCACTCTTTTTCACAATTGATGGTCTCTAGATCACACATCTGATGTATAGAAAGTTCTGCCTGTGTCATCTAGCAGCTGCCTCGTCTTAGTCTATGACCTTGACTGTATCTATGGCTGCATGCAGCGGGTGATCCCAATCTGCAGCAACTCTCAGGTACAATTTGGCCTGAAGGACTCTATGCGTATCCGTCACTGTTGGTAGCGTCAGGATATGCCTCATGCATATAATTGGTATGTCCTTTGTGCACCCAGGATTACCCGCATAGCAGCATTCTGTATGCGCTCCAATCTTTCAAGCTGGCTCTTTGATACTGTCAGCAGCCCCAAACAATACTCAATGACTAAAATTATTAACTGCTGAAAGAGCCTGTAAAGCACCCGCTGATTCTACTCCGGTTGCTGCCATCGCCCTCAATGCATTAAGTCCCCTACCAGCCTTCACCACCAAATCCTCCACATGATCCTTAAAAGACAAACACCTGTCAAAGGTGATACCCAAGTACTTCAATTTACTCTCTCTGCTATAGTGTGTGTGTGTGTGTGTGTATTTTTTTTTGCCTCAATATAAAATTCAATATCTCAGTAACCAACTGAGGGAAAATGATGAGATCTAGCATATAACCTTTTCATTATGTCCACCCAACAAAAAAAATTTTGTTCTGGAGATTGTACAGCAGATTTCAGTGTTTGTTTATATGCGGTATATAATTTACGGCTTCGGGATTCAGTCCATCAATTTAAAAGTATTACAGCTTCAGCAAGACACCCCCCCCCCCCGCTCTTTTTGAAATGGTCTCGCGATTTTCATTTTGGCACAAACAGCGCGAAGTTAAATGGGTTTGTTCAGAGGTGTCTCAAATGGGGTTCTTTCGTGAAACGTGATTATATAAATAAACTAGCTGACTCGGCCCGGCTTCGCCCAGCTCCTGGCGGGGATCTGTCTATCTATCTATCTATCTATCTATCTATCTATCTATCTATCTATCTATCTATCTATCTATCTATCTATCTATCTATCTATCTATCTATCTATCTATCTATCTATCTATCTATCTATCTATCTATCTATCTATCTATCTGTCTGTCTGTCTGTCTGTCTGTCTGTCTGTCTGTCTATCTATCTATCCGTCCGTCCGTCCGTCCGTCCGTCCGTCCGTCCGTCTGTCTGTCTGTCTGTCTGTCTGTCTGTCTGTCTGTCTGTATGTCTGTCTGTCTATCTGTCTATCTATCTATCTATCTATCTATCTATCTACCCAGCAAGCCAGCCAGCCAGCCATCCACCCACAAACCTACTTTTCTGCCTGCCTGCCTGCCTGCCTGCCTGCCTCCTTACCTACCTACCTACCTACCTACCTGCCTGCCTACCTACCTACCTACCTTTCTGTCTGTCTGTCTGTCTGTCTGTCTGTCTGTCTGTCTGTCAGTCTGTCTGTCTGTCTGTCTGTCTGTCTGTCTGTCTGTCTGAATGTCTGTCTGTCTGTCTGTCTGTCTGTCAACCAGTCCGCGCTATTAAATATTGATAAAAGTTACTGGAAATAATGTGAGGACCATGTGTTGAAAGAGGAAGAGGACTATTGGAGAAAGGATGGATTGAATTTTATGCAACCGAGATCAAGCATCAACCTATTGGAATCGTCCGAAACAGATTAAGGTCTGAGCAGATCGCAGACCTTAATCTACGCACACACTTACTGGGATATTTTGCTCCAGCTATTCAGACGAATTGCAGGCTCTAAACATTACAGCATCAGCATAATGTCAATGGCAACAGTTTGTATTCCACAGTGATGAATTTTCAATTCCGCAAACCCTCAGCGGTGACAAACAACTGGTATTGAAACACACACACACACAGACACACACACACACACACATACACACACATACACACACACACACACACACACACACACACTAAACGCATTGAATACCAACATAAGAGTAATATTGCGGTGGAAACTGACATATTGTGGCATAACAAGAAATGTGAGAGCAAACAAGTTGTCAAATTAGGGGACAACACACGTGCATACGAATCAATCTATGAACTTCAATGAAAAGAGGACCAACATCTTGGTCGTTAAGAAGAAAACCCACTATAGAGACACTGACAACTATTTTCATAGTGCAAAACAAGTAATCATGTTCCGTCTCTGAACGGTAAACAGCAGAGTAGACAGTCTTTCACGAAGACTCAAAGCGGGTCTGTCACCCATGTGTACGTGTGAACAAACTACACAGACAGCTGAACAGATCCGTAAAAATGGAAACATGATGACTAAATTGCGGTATCATTTCTCGTCACTCTATGCGCACATTAACGCACAGCTATTTGGAAGCTTTCACGAACTCAATATAAAAAAGCTAACATGAATACGTGTGTACACTTTATTAACCAGCAGCTGAAGAAACAAGAAGGAAATGAAAAATAAGGTAAGAAATATATTCCTTCTACTTTCCTGTTAATTTACAAATTATGTACCCCGTGCCTCTGTAAATTCTCTGTCTTTACTAATATTACACATTGCACCCCTCTCGGGATTCTCCGTGGTGAAGTGGTCAAGCCGTCTGACTCGGGCTCCGAAGGTTGTATGTTCGATTCCGTGCCGCGTCCTTCATTTCACGAGTGCATTTTTTCGGAGACTCTCGAGGGTCGTCGCTGGAGCTACGGAGTTCGCGCTTTGTGCGATGCTTTCCGCGCTGCGGAAAGAAACTGAGCCATATGGGATAAAAACCCGGAGCAATGCAGCCGACCCTGTCGATTTTAAGCTACTTCTTTCATTGCACCCACTCCCATACGAATCCGGATACGCCTTTGTGTGTCATCTGAATTGGCGGGTCTCCCATTACTGTAAACATAAATTTATTAGTGAGAAATCACTAGTTGTTCAGCAAAACATCAAAGGAATGTCACCGCTTTCGATGATTTAAGTTGTTTTTGGACCTATCAAAGACATATTCCTTGGGCGGTGGTAAATATAAGACGGCTGGAAAAATTTCATAACGATGCAACAGACAGTTTTCAAAATAATTGATCGCGAATGAAGGCATTCTTTGTGGGACATACTATAAGAGGACATCCATTCAACATAACATCTGGGACATTTGCCTTGACGATCCGGTTATCCAGGGAGAACCACACAACCGATGCCTTGTCTGGGTTTATAACGGCCCCTGCGTCCCTGCACCACTCTGCCACCCTGTTTACTGCCACCTGTAAGACTTCCGCTAAACTGACCCTGTCTCTGCTCTGTCTGTATACCATGAACTCATCTGCAAATGTCAAGATTCTACCCACACCTGGTGTCTCAATAGCTTCGATTTTGCTGGTAATATTATACATTAAAGAGCACTGGGGACATGGGTGTAATTGTACAAGGGTCAGATGTCCAGAAACCCATGCGCAGTGCAACCTTAGGCTCATAAAGGACCGCCGCAACTCATCTAACAAGGCAAGGGCAGACCTCCATGTCCAAGAGTGTGTATATCAACCGGTCAGTGTTCAACAGCTGTTATGTTATTCCATATAGTGATATAGTTGTGATATAGACAGCTGTTGTGTTGTTCCATGTAATGGTACATGCAAGTGTTAATCGCTGTTGTGTTTCCATGTAACATGTTCCCATTATCTGGTTTCTGCGTAAGTAATAATGTTTACATATCATAAGGTAATACATCTCTTAACACATACATTGCTGAACAGATATAAGTAATGGGGGATAATACTTTGTTGATTGGAAAATGCTGTATCCTTGTAACCTAGATTGCTGGAGCTGTATGGGCATGGCCATCAAACGATCTGGCAACAGAGTGATTCATTTTAGATTAATACGGAATATTGTGACAACATAACCAGGCCTTGAGAACATACTGTATGAAATGATAGGTCGAACATATTCAAGAGGTTGTTAAGGACGGTGTGTTAATGCGTGTCAAATGATCTAACTGCGTTTTATCTTCAAAGGGCAAAAATAGACCATGTAATACTCGAATACTGACGTGAGAAATACTTACAAGTGATGTGAGATTGTGAATATAGTCATTGCCCAGCCAGTAGTCCGTATCCACGGTGCCCAACCCACTCTTGTAATCATTCCAGGCTCGATAGAATGACGGGGTGCCTTTTGTTCGTCTCTAGTGGGTAGAGAGGCAGGCTAGGGTTAGTATTGTCTGTCAGAAAGACAGTCAGACAGACAAGCATTCACATATACAGATAACCAGACAGACATACATGAAGATATTCAGGCAAACAGGAAGACATACAAATAGACAGACAAGGAAGTTAACAGATAGGCAAAAACATGAACTACCAAGCTAATAGAAAAACTGGAATACAAACAAACAGGCTGACAAGAAAAAAGACGTAATGACAGACATGTAGGTAAGCAGGCAGGCAGACAGGTAGGTAGGTAGGAAGGTTGATAGGTAGGTATTTAGGTAGGTAGGTAGATAGCTAAGTATATATATATGGCTGAAAGGAAGGAGGAGACGGACGGATCTACTGTCAGACAGGCAGACAAACAGACAAAGGAACAGACACATAGACAGGTAAATAAATAGGCAGACAGATAGTGAGACAGACCGACAGACAAAAACAGACAGACAGACGGTCGGGTGGCCAAACTGGTGGGGGTAGGGGAGGACGGATGGACAGAACAAACGAACGAAAGAACGAACGAACGAACAAATTTTATTTTCAAAGGGTTAACAGTTGGGCACGCAGACCCGTCTGACATTCTGCCCTTCTTCTCTGTTTTCTCTCGTACATTCTTACATTCAATATCACTTATAAAGCAAATATTTTACAACAAAAGAACAATAATCATTAAAACGCATGAACAATAATCAATAATAAATGACGCACTGAGGCAATGTTTAACATGGGCATTATAAATACCTAGGGAAGGTGTAACGTGCCTTACATATGTTTTTTTTTTTTGGTGTGGCTAGTTGTCGTTTGAGATAATTTACCATTATTATTGCCTTTTTATTGGGGGAGGGGGGGATTGTTTATGGGCGGCTGAGGTAGTGTTTAAACAGGTTGCGAATGTATGTATAATGATTGGTGGTGTCATTAATTTCTTGTGGAAGATTGTTCCACAACTGAGTGGCAGAGAAAAGCTAGTTTTATGTAAGTCTATCCTAGGTTTAGGGACATGAAGTATATTTAGTCGTTCGCTATGTCTTGCGTTATATTTAAACAATACCCAAAGGTAACTTGGAGCATTTTGAAATAGGATTTTGTGAATTAGTTTAGCTTTATTAAAAAGTAGGCGTTTGTGGAGTGGCAGTAACTGAAGACGTTTATGTAGGTTAGAATTGTCAGTAAGCTTTTCACCATTAATTAAACGCACTGCCCTTTTCTGGAGTGAGTAAAGGCGCTTTGTTATTGATTTGGAGCATCCATCCCAGATTGTGGAGCAATAATCAATATGTGTTTGTATATGGGAAATATAGAATATTTTTCTTGTGTTTAAGTCATGGAAATTTTTAATTTTGGCAAGTTGGTGTGCTTTTTTGGCTAGTTTTTTAACGAGAGCATGAACATGGGCGTTAACGATTAGATTTTGATCGACGATGAGACCCAGTGCCTTGTGCTCGGTTACACTTTCTACAGGCGTGCTACCAATGTACAGCTGAAGAGCTCTCTGCGAGTTTAGAGTGTGAAGTCTGTGCCTGGTTGCTATTAACATAGATTTTGTTTTAGAAATGTTAATTTACATGCGGTTTGCATGACTCCAGTTAACTACACTATTTATTTCCTGTTGCAAGTGTGATTCTAGCATATTACAATCAATAGTGTTTGTATATACTGTGCAGTCGTCTGCAACTAGATCGCAGGACGACGAAAGATATAAGGGAAGATCATTTATATAAATGGCAAATAACAGAGGGCCAAGTGTAGACGCCTGATGTACTCCAATATTTATGGTAATGGCTTGAGATAAACATTTATTTGTGATATTACTTGTTTTCTGTCTAATAAAAATGATTTTACTAATGTCACTAAAAAAATATTGGCACCTTTCCGTCTTGACAGACGATAGTTTGGTACATTGTGCTTCAAAAAGGCTTAATAACTGTCATATGGCAATAACTACGATCCATGGCGGTGGCAAGTGTGGCTGGTAAGGCCAATTCTTGCTGCAAATGTTTGCCCACAGTAGGTGCATGTGAAAACATGGTCATTTCCACCATTTTGCACCATCTTACGTCTCTCACACTCTGTGTGTGCTTTATCTGCAATCATTTTTTCCTTTGTCTTTATTCCATTTCTGATAGTTGCCCTCCATGTAACACGTTCAGCGGCGACGTGCTCCCAATGTGCATTATCAATGCTTGTATCAATCATGTCCCGCTTACACACATTTTTGTATCGTAGTAGTGGCCAACCCTGAGATCTCCTACCCGTCTGTAATTCACCAAAAAAGATGTCCTTTGGTATTCTACCATCATCCATCCTCCTAACGTGTCCTATCCATCTAAGTCTACGAAGACTGAGCATGGAATACACCGTCACACAACCTGATCTTTCCAATACTTCAGTATTTGTGATTTTGTCTTGCCACTTAATACCAAGTATTCTTCGCAGACACCGCATATGAAAGCTGTTTAAACGTTTCTCTTGGCGTGAGTAAGTTGTCCAGGTTTCACTGCCATAAAGAAGAGTACTAAGGACACAGGCTTGGTAGACGAGGACTTTTGTTTTGGCAGTAAGCTTCCTGTTCTCCCAGACTCTTTTTGCTAACATGTTCATTGTTGTTGCTGCCTTGCCAATCCTGATGTTGATTTCCTGATCGAGGGATAATTTGCTATTTACCTCTGATCCAAGATATGTAAAATGGTCTACTATCTCCAGTTCGGCGTCGTCAATAAAGATTGATGGTACACCATGTGCACCTTGTGACATAATCTGTGTCTTCTTTTTGTTAATTGTTAAACCAAATTCAGAACAAGCATTGGAGAATGCAGATAGAAGATGTTGTAATTCTACCTCAGAGTGGGTCGTAATCGCAGCATCATCTGCAAAAAGCAACTCTCTGATTAGTACCCTGCTAATTTTGGTCTTGGCCTTCAATCTCTGAGCATTATAGAGGCCACCATCTGAGCGTGAGTGAATGTATATACCGTCATCCTGATCACGAAAGGCATATTTCAGTAGAAGTGAAAAGTATATCCCAAAGAGGGTGGGGGCTAGTACACAACCTTGCTTAACTCCACTCTTGATTTCAAACTCTTCTAAAGTTGAGCCATCAAACTTGATTATACCCTTCATGCCTGTGTGGAACGATTCCACAATGGACAGAAGAGTTGGTGGACAGCCAATCTTCTTTAGTGCTTTTTGAACAGACCCTCACGACTGACCAAATCGAATGCCTTTGTGAGGTAGACCGGTTCTGACGGAAGCCTCACTGTGATTCGGGGTAGACTTGATCTCCCAGGACTTGAAGTCTGCGCAGGACAATTCTGGCAATACTTTCCCAACAATACACAGAAGTGAGATACCCCTATAGTTGTTACAGTCGCTCCGATCTCCCTTGTTCTTGTACAGCGTTATGATGTTTGAATCTTTGAAATCCTGTGGGACTTGTCCTTCTCGCCAGCATAGCTCTAGTTAGCTGGTGGATCTGTAGAGCGAGGGTGTCTTGCCCACTCCTGATCACCTCTATTGGAATCCCATCCTTACCTGGAGCCTTGCCAGATGCAAGCTCATTTATAGCACACTTAACTTCTGCTATAGTGGGAAGTGTGTCCAGGTGGTCAAGAGTTGGCAGGGCCTCTATGGCGTTGAGGGCATCATCCGCCTAGCTTGGTCTCACTTGAGTAAAGCTCTAAATAGTGCTCGACCCATCTATCCATCTGCTGTTTCTTATCAGTGATGATTTCTCCAGTCAAGGTTTTCAGCGGTGCACTTCTTTTGATCATTGGACCACAGGCTTTCTTTATCCCTTCATACATGCTTCTGATGTTTCCCTTATCACTTGCGATTTGAATGGACTCACATAACTTGATCCAATAGTCATTCGCACACTGCCTGGCAGCCTTTTGTACATCCTTCCTCGCTTGCTTCAGCTCACTCAGAGTGTTACGCGTTGGTCTTTCCTTGTTTCTTAAGAGAGCTATCTTCTTTTTATCAATCAAGGGTTGCAGTATCTGGCTGTTTGCCGGAAACCAGTCCTGCCTCTTATGATCCACAGTGCCGTAAACCCCTACCGCTGTTTTATAAATAGTTTCCTTAAGTTTACTCCATTTATCATTTACTATACAATTTTCTGATGTATCATTGAAAGCGTCCTCAAATTGCTGTTGAAATTCAAAGCACTTTCCAGGATCGTGAGTGTTAATAATATTAATCCTGGGGCTAGACTTGTGTTTAGCTGTGTAGATTCTCTTTGGTCTCAGTCTAACCCTTGCAACAAGCAAAGAATGATCTGTATCACAGTCAGCACTGTGGTAACTTCGAGTTAATGATGTATGGTTCAGATGTTGTCTCCGTGTGATAATGAAGTCCAGCTGATGCCAATGGCCGGATCTTGGATGTTTCCATGTGACCTTATGCATCTCTTTTGTTTTAAAAAAGGAGTTTGTAATACATAGGTCATTTCTAGTGCAATGCTCCAGCAGCCTTTGCCCATTATCATTCATGCGACCGATGTTGTATTTTCCAAGGCACACTGGCCATGAACTCGAGTCCTTGCCCACACGAGCATTGAAATCACCGAGCATATAAATGTAGTCGGATTTTGGAACTGCCTTGATCGCAGAGTCTAGCTGCTCATAGAACGTATCTTTCACATCATCAGAGGAAGTGAGTGTCGGTGCATATGCAGTGAGAATGGTGGCAAATCCACAAGAGGTTGCCAAGCGCAGTGATAATAATCTTTCATTACCTCCAGCTGGGATATCAATCATTCCAGTAGCGAATTCTTCACTGCAAAGCCCACACCGTGTTGCCTTTTTTCTGCCTGCCCTCTTCCCTTCCAAAAAAAGGTGTAATTGTTTTCCCTGAGTGACCCTTCCTCAGCGAGGCGAGTCTCCTGCAGGCCAGCAATATCAATGTTAAGACGATTGAGTTCAGCATCAATCACAGCCGTTTTTCTCACATCGTCAATATTTGTCAAGTCAGTGGAAAATCCTGGACACATGGTTCTCACGTTCCAGGTTGCAAGCCGTAGCTTGAAGTTTCTATTTTTCTTTTTATTAGTACCTGGTGCATTGGTTTTACAGCCTGCGATTCAGATTTTGTCCTAGCCCCAAGCACCCATTGAAGCAGGCAGGCTGTGGCGGATCAGCACCCAATTGGCCGGGGGCTGCCCAGCTTGAGGCGGGCGGTAGCTGATCAGTGACACCTGTAGGTGTCTCCCACCGTCAGAGGCAACGCGTGGCGCCCCATGTCTACGCCAACTGACAAGGACTTATAACCCATAACAGTTGCCTCTCGCTTTGATTCCGAGACCGGTTAAGACCAGGGATGGAGTTATTGCCTCTCCATAGCACAAAGCCTGGGCTAAAATAAAGAAACCATGTGTTTCCCATGCAGCATGATCCCTCTCTCGGCCTGCCTAGTTCACTCCAGAGGAAAGTTAACACCTATACATCTGGAACAAGACAAGCTGTAGAAGCTGCCGGATCAGCAAAGCAATGCTCTAACTGTCCGCCTGTCGGAGCTTCGATCCTAGACCAGCTGCCAACCAAGGCTTAGGGCCTGGTCTGCCCTGCCATAACTTATTTTGTCTTTGGGTTGCATTTCCTCGCACCAGGATAAGGCTAGTACCATCCCAATTGCGCTCTTCCGCCCGAAGCCGTTGGCACAATGTGGGGTGTCGGGTTTGGTAAGCGCCGCCCAACATTCGGCGCTGACAGAAAGCAGTTAGTACCGTCTGTTGTCATACGGTAGCTCAGTCATATCTGACTTCTTAATGTCACTATATTAAAGCTTACTTTCATAGTCTCTAGTATTTTTTGTTTTTTGTTTTTGTTTTTCCTTTTAAATTAGAATAGTATGATCTATCACATCGAATGCCTTTCTAAAGTCTATAAACACCGCTCCACATAGAGTAATATTTTGATGCCAGTTTTCTATCATATTTTGTTAGGGCCGTGTGACAAGAGTATTCTGGCCGAAATCCTGACGGACTGTCAACTATTAGTTTGTCGCGAATTAAGTGCTCTAGTGATGTTTTGTGGATGTGCTTTTTTAGCTGTTTGGATAGTGAGGATAATATGGAAATTGGCCTATAATTACTCATGAGACGATCGTCTAGAGAACCAGCTTTTATTATATATTATTATTATATATAAAAGTTAGTGACTCGCAGATCGCCGGTGCAGCATGGCGAAGGATCCGATTACTGATTCCATCTAGTCTTGATGAGTTATTGTTTTTTTTTTAGGTTACTGAGATGTGTAAATACTTCAGTGGTCATCATTAGCGGTATGTTGGAGGGAATGTCTCCATACCATTTGTTCTCACAGAATGATGATAATAAAGATATGTCATGAGGCGCATCTGGTATTGCAGCCTTCAGTTGGTTTTTGTCGGACTGAAAAAATTCTACTGAATTGATCACGTGTAACCTGATTTGATGGTAATGATTGTGATGATTTGTGTTTGTTTGTCAAGGTATTAATTGCTTTCCATATATTTTTAGTGTTGGTTTTATCTATTATTAAGTTCTTAAAAGAGTGTTTCTTTTTCTTTCGAATAACATATTAAACTTTGTTTCTCAGACTACGATGCATAGTTATATCTCTATTTTTATGTGCCTGTCCCGGGCTCTCATAAGTTCAACTACCTCCTGTGTGATCCACGGAGGCTTAGTGTGATGTTTAACACGAATTTCCTTAAATTGAACATTCTTATCAAATATACTTAGAAAGGTCTTCAGCCAGTGGTCCAGCGCATCGTCTGGGTCAGGAAGATGGTAAACATAGTCCAGAGATGAGTTGAACAAGTCTTGTAAAAAAACATCTCGTTTGAAATTTTTATAATTTCTATATTTTATACTTATACTAGCTGACCCGTCCCGTCTTCGCCCACGCCCTGGCGGGGATCTATCTATCTATCTATCTATCTATCTATCTATCTATCTATCTATCTATCTATCTATCTATCTATCTATCTATCTATCTATCTATCTATCTATCTATCTAAATCTATCATCTATCTATCTATCTATCTATCTATCTATCTATCTATCTATCTATCTATCTGCTTTTTGTCTGTCTGTCTATCTGTCTGTCTGTCTGTCTGTCTGACCCTGCCCGGCTTCGCCCAGCTCCTGGTGGGGAGCATCTCATTTAATTCATATAAGTAGTCATATAAGCTCCCTTTCCCGACTGTCTGTCTGTCTGTCTGTCTGTCTGTCTGTCTGTCTGTCTGTCTGACCCGGCCCGGCTTCGCCCAGTCCTGATGGGGATTATCTCATTTAATTCATACAAGTAGTCATATAAGCTCCCGTTCCCGACTATCTGTCTGTCTGTCTGTCTGTCTGTCTGTCTGACGACCCAGCCCGTCTGTCTGTCTGTCTGTCTGCCTGCCTGTCTATCTATCTATCTATCTATCTATCTATCTATCTATCTATCTATCTATCTATCTATCTATCTATCTATCTATCTATCTATCTGTCTGTCTGTCTGTCTGTCTGTCTGTCTGTCTGTCTGTCTGTCTGTCTGTCTGTCTGTCTGTCTGTCTGTCTGTCTGTCTGTCTGTCTGTCTGTCTGTCTGTCTGTCTGCCTGCCTGCCTGCCCGTCAGTTCGTCCGTCTCTCCCTCCGTCTATCCCACCCTCTCTATCTATCGGGTCAGATCTATCTATCTATCTATCTATCTATCTATCTATCTATCTATCTATCTATCTATCTATCTATCTATCTATCTATCTATCTATCTATCTATCTATCTATCTATCTATCTATAGCCAGGGGACTTAACCTAAGAAATAGCAATACTACTAAACGTTATGTCCCTTTGTATAAATTTTCTTATGTTAAATCATGTAATTACAAAATTAAATTTTAGTAAGTAAATAGCTGATTGTACAGTACCAAACTATGACAGTTGGCCGCAAGGGAATGAAAAGAAAACATGTATAAAATTGCATCTCAATCGGATGGACCGTTATCGAACGCATCAAATGCATCCCCACCCACCCACATACATAAATCCTATTTTATATATATAGATGTTTCGTCGTCATTCGCACTGCGAACGCTAATGAGTCAAGTCGCATTATTCTGTCAAGAAGCCTGATCAGCGGGAAAATGTCACGTGGAAAATCCAACAAGAAACACGCTGTTGCCAAGATGTGCAGCGTGGGAGCCGACAACAAGAAGAAGAACGTCGAGAGCCCACCTGCTAGCTGCATCAAAAGCCTGATACTACAGCCATTACTGAAGCTACTACGAGGGAGAAGATTGACAGCCCAACACAGTCAAGAATCAAGACAGCAGAGAAGAAGGAGGAGAAAGACACTAGAGTCGGAAACACCGACTCAAAAACAGTCCGATGGGTTGTCAAGCGGATTCCTGTGGAGCTGACAGATGAAGAAATCCTGAAGCAGCTACGTGAAGAGAATCTTCACATCCGAGTCTTGAAGGCGGAGCGGCTTCTCACTTACTCCAAGATACCTACAACCCTGGCAGTGGTGACACCGCAGGGCAGCGAAATGCCGACCACAGCATCACTCAACAAGAGACTGCAGCAACCAGAGAGATTCATACCAAGAATCACGCAATGTTCAAAATGCCAGAGGGCCGGCCACAGCAGAGCAACGTGTCGCAGTAAGACGGAAATCTGTCGATACTGCGCCGATCACCACGCCTTCAAGGAGTGTCCGCTGGCCAAGCTGGACACGGACTTCCGAGCTCCTAACAACAGAAGAAAGTGCGCCAACTGTCTGGGCAAACACGGAGCAAGATACCTGGGCTGTCCGTACCTGCAGAGACACAGAGACGTCTTAAAGATCGCCATCATCACAAAGACACCATTCAAGGAAGCAATGCAGAGGGGCGAGACAGCCACGGGTATAGCACAAGCTGAAAGAGATCAACTTCAAAAGCAGATAGACGAGTTGAAGAAACAAGTCAAGGCACTGCTGACGACGACTCCGACCAGCGATAATGAGAAGCTGCTGGCCGACATGAAAGAAATCCAGCTCAACATCAAACAAGAGATTCAGCGCATGGCTGAGATAAAGAAGGAGAACGAAGAAATCCTACAAATTATCAAGACCGAAAGAGAACTGCATAGAGCTGAAATGGAACTCTTTCAAAACAAACCAACAGAAGCCACACAAGAACTCACAGAAAAACCGCAAGAAGAAACCCAAGAGACCGAGTCTGAACAGCAAGCTAAAGCCAGCAGCCCAACCACAACGCCCAAGAGGGAACTACTATACCGTCGGATCTCTGAAGGAGGCACAGAATACCCAGTCGACAAGGAGGAACTCAAGCGCCAGGAATTCAGAAGGCGCTGGGAAGAAAAAGAAAAGAAGAAGCCTAAAAAACTCCGGGGGAAACCGATGATATACCCATTAGTACACTACAACTGTGAGGCCGACTTCGAGTACTATATCGAGGACGGTGAAATCGTCCCATGGCTGACCACGGAGGAAGAAAACGCTAGGCAGCAGATACGCAAACGCAACAGTGAAAACTGTTTCCCCAAGGAGGAAAAAGAAAACGTCGAAAAGCTCCTACAGAAAATGCACAAAAAAGGAGACAGAATACCAAATAAAAAGTCCTTTTAAGGACTGCAACCAGTCAAGCCTGGAGCCTGCACCAACAACGAAAACAAAAGGAAACATGCACAAAGGACAGCCGCCGACCGATCCCCAGCTGGAGTGTGATCACGAAAAGTCCTTATAAGGACTGCAGCCAGACGAGCCAGGAGCCTACACCAACAAAGAAAACCATAACAACAGAAGAGCATAAAGGATAGCCGCCGACCACTGCTGACGTCACAGACACAAACGTTACATAACCAGTCCGAGATAGGACTCACAAGACAAGAATTAGGGTGAATAAACCCACAAAAACCACGATCCTCAATAATAACCACAGCTGATGAAGCAGGTTAGACGAGGACGAATTTGGAATTTTTGTTTTGAAAATTGGAATTGGAATTGGAATAGATGTTTGTGTTTTGGAGATTTGGTACCTCTTTTCGACCACGTGCAACATACTGGGTAGTGATCGCTCATTGCATTAATAGGTACAGTACATTATGTGATGATGTCAGCACACGTAGTATAAATATGATCTATAAGTGTTGCATATGATTGTGTTATTCTAGTGGCTTGTTTGACTAACTGTTGGAAGGTATATGACTCTATAATGTTTTCCCATGTTTTGTTTGGTATGTTAGTGTGTATGTTGAAGTCGCCTCGCAGTATTATTTCTCTCGCATTACTAAAGACTACATCCATCATAGTGGTGCATTTTTCATACCAGATATTTCCTGCACTGTGGTTTCGATAAAGATAGCCAACTATTAGGGGTATCCGATTTTGAAGTTTAACCTCAAGCTATACACACTCAATCTCACAGGTTTCAAAATCTAGCCTGCGGTGGGCGTTAACCGAGTTAGACATTTAAACTGCAATACCTGTCTCCTGTTTCTGATAGGGATCTCTTCTAATGGTTTTAAAACCATTGATAGCGATGTCATCATCTGAGATGTTACCATTTAATCGACTTTCGCTAACGCCGAACATGTGAAAATTTTTGTTAAGTATAAGTGATAGTTCGGGCAGCTTCCCTAGTAGATGGCAGATGTTTAAATGCCAGATTCTGAGTCCATTATTACTGAGCCAGAATTCGTACTTCTTACAGATTTTAACAATGCGTAATCATTGATTTGTTTTTTAAAACACAAAATGAATACAACTTACGTTCCTTATAACAATACACACTTGTGTTCGTATGTTTATATATATATATATATATATATATATATATATATATATATATATATATATATATATATATATATATATATATATATATATATATATGTGTGTGTGTGTGTGTGTGTGTGTGTGTGTGTGTGTGTGTGTGTGCGCGCGTGCGTGATTGCGTGTATGTGTTTGTGCCCACGCGCAGGTCGGTGTTTAAGAGACAGAAATAATTTTTCCGACCAGGTGAGCTATTGTAATGAAACTGGTTAACAGATCATGTTGATAATTAATTGTTGAAAATTAATGAAAATAAAAGAGAGAATGTTCCTTGTATTGATAGACGCACATTTTCATCAGCAGCTGTGTTGTTCCGTGTAGTGATACATGCAAGTGTTCATCAGCTGTTATGATGTTCCATATCGTGATACATTCAAGTGTTCATTACATGTTGTGATGTTCCATGTAGTGTACATGCAAGTGTTCATTATATGTTGTGATGTTCCATGTTGTGTACATGCAAGCATTTATCAGCTGTTGTAATGTTCCATGTCGTGATACATTCAAGTGTTCATCAGCTGTTGTGTTGTCGCGTGTAGTGATACATACACATGTTCATCAGCTGTTGTGTCCAATCTTCTGAGAACAGGAAACGCCACAATCAGTAAACATCGCAATAAAGTAGATCCAGCACGTGAACTGAACTGTAGGCATGGCTTCCAGCAGTGAGAATAAGTCGAACAACTACTGATACAGCTGCCCAACTTTAGTGATCGTGCGACACAAACTGCTGTCACCACTCCATACTGTCACAAACACAACCTACACTTGACAGTCACACTGAGACAGACTTCGAACTTTTGTCAGAGATGTTATGGAGTGTCTAGAATTACCTGCTCACAGTTAATGAGGTGCTATCATGATGATGTATGATCATCATCATCATTATCGTCATTATCATCAAGCATCGTCATCATCATTATTATAATCATAAATTATTCGTATTATAACCTGTATGATAATCCAGCCTCCGCCGTCAGTCTGTGTGTCACACAGAACTTCAACGTTGTCCCACAGTAAGATCGTCTCCCTGGCATTTGAATTGGGCATCCCTCTATAGCACTTGTTCTGTAGATGAGTGTAAGTGTTAGTGATGATACATCAGCCATGGGTTTGGGTATTGGGTGCCAGGTAATTTTTTAATTAAATATCATTAGTATGTTTACTTTGACCACTAACACTTCTTTCCTCATTGTTTGTGAAACAACACATAACATGGGAGATACAGGCCTCAAGTACAGCACCACCGTTCAGGCCATGGCACATTCTGGGTGCCGGGAAACAAGACAGTCAGGAACCGGCCTTGTCCACTCATTGAGCTATCCGGGGCACATGGTACTGGTCCCATATCTTTAGACCAGTCGGCACTAGGTGAGTGAATATCACCTGTGTCGACTTTATTTCCGAGGAAATTTGCCGGTACGCATTTCAGGCTGGGTCGCTCACGGTGCCCAGGTCAAACAGCAATACATTCCGGGATGGAAGACAATGTAGAGACTGGGCCATCGGGCTGCAAGTAACATTCCTGCCATCTGTCATCACCGTCTTCATCATCATCATCATCATCATCATCATCATCATCATCATCATCATCATCATCATCATCATCATCATCATCATCATCATCATCATCATCATCATCATCATCATCATCATCATCATCATCATCATCACCAGTGTCCCCACGTTTGCCATTATCATCATCACAACAATGTTTTCCTATAGTGAATTTGAATAACGAAGACACAAACAATAGATTGCACGATTTATTGCCTAGCATATTTCGCTGCATCTCGTCAGGTACATACTGCAGAATTCACATAACATAAAGTAAAATAACAAGATAATACGTCAAGCTGAAATATACACATGTTCGCACCGCAATGAGAGTTGTCTACCACGGTAATTTTAAACTGGCTATCATGGTTTTCTGTTTGCACAAAACTGGCCTATGTAGATTAATCATTATAGCTTCTGCAATACTTTAACAAGCGACTATTGTATGTATTAAACTACACGCGAAAGGCACTGTCGCTATCAATCAAATGACCAGTTTCCAACACGTGCCGCGCAATCGACGAAGCGGGAAGTTTGTGGTATGTTGGTCTTGGAAATAGTAGCCTAGAAAGACAATAAAATGAACATCATCCACACCATGACATGAACATCATCCACACCATGACATGAACATCATCCACACCATGACATGAACATCATCCACACCATGACATGAACATCATCCACACCATGACATGAACATCATCCACACCATGACATGAACATCATCCACACCAAGACATAAACATCATCACCACCATGACATAAACATCATCCACACCATGACATGAACATCATCCACACCACGACATGAACATCATCCACACCATGACATGAACATCATCCACACCACGACATGAACATCATCCACACCATGACATGAACATCATCCACACCATGACATGAACATCATCCACACCATGGCATGAACATCATCCACACCATGGCCTGAACATCAACATCACCTTGGCATGAACATCATCACCACAATGACATAAACATCACCACCTCAATAATATGAACATCACCACTAATATGACATGAACATCATCCACACCATGACATGAACATCATCCACACCATGACATGAACATCATCCACACCATGACATGAACATCATCCACACCATGGCATGAACATCATCCACACCATGACATGAACATCATCCACACCATGACATGAACATCATCCACACCATGGCATGAACATCAACACCACCATGGCATGAACATCATCACCACAATGACATAAACATCACCACCTCAATAATATGAACATCACCACTAATATGACATTAACATCATCTACACCATGACATTAACATTATAATCACCATAATGTGAACATTACCACCACCGTGACATTAACATCATCACGTCTACGACACGAATATTTTCACCACCATACTATGAAAATCATCACCACAATGACATTAACATCTCCGCCATGATATTAACATCACTACCACCATGACATGAACATTACCACCATGATATGAACATCACCAATATGATATGAACATCACCACCATGACCTGAACATCACCATCTTGATTTGGACATTACCACTATGATATGACATCCCTACCATGATATGAACATCATCACAATGATATAAACATCACCAATATTAAATAAACATCATCACCATGATATGAACATGACTACCATGGCATGAACATTAACACCATCACATGAACATCGCCACCATGACATAAATATCACCATCATGGCATGAAAGTGACCACCATGTTTTGAACATCACCACCACTATGATATGCTTGCTTGCTTGCTTGCTTGCTTGCTTGTGTTCGCTGGCTGTGAACTCCAGCGTGAAGTCCTGTATGTCGGATGAATGCACCCTGTTGTCCAACATCAATGTGATGTCATACCGGACCTGAGGTTTGCGTGAGTATTTGACATGAACATCAGCATCAAGATATAAACATCACCACCATGAAATAAACATTATCACCATGACATGAACATCACCACCACAATGATATGAACATCAATATCACCATGATATGAACACAACTACAACCATGATATGAACATTAAAACCAGGATATGAATATCACCATTACATTACATTGGCACCTTACCGTCTTGACAGACGATAGTTTGTGCTTCAAAAAGGCATAATAACTATTACCCATGGCGGTAGCGAATGTGACTGATAAGGCCAATTCGCGCTGTACATGTTCGTCCACAGTGGGTGCTTGTGAACACATGGTCATTTCCACCATCATGTACCATCTTACATCTCACACGCTCGGTGTGTGACTTATCTGCAATAATTTTCTCATATTTCTGTATTCCATTTCTGATGTTTGCCCTCTATGCAACACATTCAGCGGCGATTTGCTCCCAATGTGCATTATCAATGCCTCTCCATAGCACAAAGCCTGGGCTAAAATATAGAGATCATGTGTTGCCTATCCAGCATGATCCTTATCTCGGCCTGCCTAGTTCACTCAGAGGAAAGGTAACACCTATACATCTGGAACAAGACAAGCTGCAGAAGCTGCCGAATCAGCTAAGCAATGCTATAACTGTCCGCCTGTTGGAGATTCGATCCTAGACCAGCTGCCAACCAAGGCTTAGGGCCTAGTCTGCCCTGCCATGACATTTTGTCGTTAGGTTCCTCGCACCAGGATAAGGCTTGTACCCTCCCAATTGCGCTCTTCCGCCCGAAGCTGTTGGCACAATGTGGAGTATCGGGTTTGGTAAGCGTCGCCCAACGTTTGACGCTAACACAAAACAGGTAGTACCGTCTACTGCCATACGGTAGCTCAGTCAGATCTGACTAAGACCTGACACTGTGATACCAAGTGGAGGGAAAAGTTTCTACACCAACCTCCTGCGATAGATGCAAACCCCTTTTGGAGCTCAGATAACCTGAAATCCAACACACCAGAGTTAAGAGTTAAAGCGCAGTCTTCCAGAGGATTCACAACCAGCCGGCTGAAGGTACCATTCCTTTCCTCATGTTATACAATGAACTTAGTGATACGATGAAAAACAAAACATGACAAAAATGGAAGCATTTACAGTCATCGTTCAAGGCTAAAAATCTGTATATAAAACTATGAATATATAGAATGTACTGTACACATGCATAATTTGTCCACAACCATAAATAAGCAACAACGAATGCCATGTACAATAGTCTTTACATCAGCATTATTTCTCTTCTCACACCCACTTTCTATTGCTTACGTTACAAACTTGCAACGATAAACATTTGGGGTAGTATTTTGGTCTCCCGTGATATAAATGTTACTGTAATTTACAAGAAGAATAAGTGTAACCAACATTATAC
This sequence comes from Cepaea nemoralis, assembly GCA_014155875.1. NCBI lineage: Eukaryota > Metazoa > Mollusca > Gastropoda > Stylommatophora > Helicidae > Cepaea > Cepaea nemoralis. Next base: position 212,417 of record JACEFZ010012220.1, read on the forward strand.
CCTGATATAATGTCTGAAATAGAACAGTTATGGGCACCATATTCAATTGTCTTGTTCAGTGTTAGCTCGAATATCACCACCACCAGTGAATAAACATTATAACCACTATTATATGAACATCACCACCACTATAATATGAACATAATGCCACTATAATATTAACATCACCACCATAATATGAACATCACCATCATGATATGAACATCACCACCATGATATGAACATCACCACAATGATATGAACATCACCATCATGATATGAATATCACCACCATGATATGAATATCACCACCATGATATGAACATCATCACCATCATGATATAAACATCACCTCTATGATATGAACATAATCACCACCATGATATGATCATTGCCATCACTATGATATGTAAATTACCGCCATAACATGAACATCATCACCACCATGATATAAACGTCGCCACCACTATGATATGCCGCTCTCCATGGTCGAGGCGTTAGCAGCTTTCTCCGTAACCCCGAATGCTCTCGTGGTTACCGTGAGCGCACGAGAATTGGAAGCGGTTCGAGTCGTGCCAGTGACGTATGAGAATATGGAGCCGGTCGCTCAGAAAGTCGTGGCGTGCAGATGAGCATAATCTTAGCCTAGGAATCAACATACAGCTGAAAAATGCTGATGTTGACCGCAATATCCCGAAACAGGATGGAAAAGCGGAAAAAAAACATTATGATATGAACATCATCATCACCATGACATGAAAATCACCACCACCATGATATGAACATCACAACCATGACACGAACATCACCACCATCATGATATGAACATCACCACTATGACGTGAGCATCATCACCACCATGACATGAACATCAAGTCACAATAATATGAACATCACCACCACCACGATATGAACATAACCACCACTATGATGTGAACATCACCACCATGTTATGAACATAACCACCACCATGATGTGAACATCACCACCATGTTATGCACATAACCACCATATTAACATAACCACCATGATATAAACATCACTACCATGATATAACCATCACCACCATGATATTAACATCACCACCATGATATAACCATCACCACCATGATATTAACATCACCACCATGATATAAACATCACCACGATGATACAAACATCACCACCACGATATAAACATCACCACCACCATGAAATGAACATTACCACCACATCATGAACATCACCACCACCACTATATGGACATCACCACCACCAAGACATGAATATCACCACCACCACGATATTAACATTATCACCCCCGTGACATGAACGTCACCACCACCATTATATGAACATGATCACAAACTTGATATGAACTTCATCACCATGACATGAACATCATCACCACAACAATGTGAACATCATCACGACAATGATGTGTATAGCTGTAACTGAAAGTCTCTGGGATGGAAGTTTACAAAAGACATCATGGTTTTCAATAATTGTCGCTGAAAGGCTTGTCACTTGAAATATACCATAAGGTAACAGCAAATAATTTCATTGTTCTCATATTGCATATATTAAAATCTTGGTACCTGAAATCAATGTAATGCTACTCAATGTTGCAATACAACCATACCAATTGAGGGGTGTCAGTCGGACAATTCGCGTAGCTTGTCCTGTCTGTAAAGCTGCTTCAGTAGATTGTCAATCTTAGTCTCAATCACGGAAGTCTGGTTCTTGAACTCAGTGAAATCGTTGTCAACATCCACTGAATGTGAGTCTATTTTCGCAACCATCTTTGACAGCATGATGGAATCTGTCGAAAACACAGTTCAGGTCGAGTATATCTCGATGTGTTGTGATGTAAGTGTTCGTGTCTTGTGACAAGTGTGTGATGTGTTGTGATGTAAGTGTTCGTGTCTTGTGACACGTGTGTGATGTGTTGTGATGTAAGTTTTCGTGTCTTGTGACACGTGTGTGATGTGTTGTGATGTAAGTGTTCGTGTCTTGTGACACGTGTGTGATGTGTTGTGATGTAAGTGTTCGTGTCTTCTGACAAGTGTGTGATGTGTTGTGATGTAAGTGTTCGTGTCTTGTGACAAGTGTGTGATGTGTTGTGATGTAAGTGTTCGTGTCTTGTGACAAGTGTGTGATGTGTTGTGATGTAAGTGTTCGTGTCTTGTGACAAGTGTGTGATGTGTTGTGATGTAAGTGTTCGTGTCTTGTGACACGTGTGTGATGTGTTGTGATGTAAGTGTTCGTGTCTTGTGACAAGTGTGTGATGTGTTGTGATGTAAGTGTTCGTGTCTTGTGACAAGTGTGTGATGTGTTGTGATGTAAGTGTTCGTGTCTTGTGACAAGTGTGTGATGTGTTGTGATGTAAGTGTTCGTGTCTTGTGACAAGTGTGTGATGTGTTGTGATGTAAGTGTTCGTGTCTTGTGACAAGTGTGTGATGTGTTGTGATGTAAGTGATCGTTTCCTGTGACAAGTGTGTGATGTGGTGAGATTCCAGTCATCGTATTATGTGAGAAGTGTGTGATGTGTTAAGATGCCAATGATAGTATCGTGTAACATAGTGTGTGATGTGGTAAGATGCCAGTGATGGTATCGTGTATCGTGGTATTGTATTAAAACTGGAACGTTTAAGGCAAGTGATTCCATGGAGAAGAGAATTAGACACAGATGTGAACTACATGTGGATGGCGGGGGTGTGGATGAAGGGGAGGGGCTGCAACCGACAAAAACACCAGGACGGCTGGGGTCAGTGTTTTACAAATGCCAGTTCTCCAAATGAGGATACATTCCAGAGGATAGATATTGGACAAGGAAAGGGCCTTGGGCAGTATCGGTAGAGAATCTCCTGTGGGAGTTTATGAGACACTGCATTTCTGCCACGGAAGATCATTCACTGAACAAAGGCAACATACCGAGTTCTCTAGGTGGGAAGGCTAACATATCCGTGTGAAGTAAGAACGGGATTGTCACAATCATGTCTTCTCAAGCCTGTATTATTATTCATTTATTAATGATCTGGACTCGGCTGGAAACATTGTCATTCTGTCCCATAAGCGAGGTCACATGCACGATCAACACACTTGACGGACGAATACAACAACTCTCATGGAAGAGACACAGGTAATGAGAATATATATAGCTTATGTCGCGTATGTATGTGTAAGTCTACTATAGCTTATGTTGTGTATGTATGTGTAAGTCTACTATAGCTTATGTCGCGTATGTATGTGTAAGTCTACTATAGCTTATGTCGCGTATGTATGTGGATGTCTACTATAGCTTATGTCGCGTATGTATGTGGATGTCTACTATAGCTTATGTCGCGTATGTATGTGGATGTCTACTATAGCTTATGTCGCGTATGTATGTGGATGTCTACTATAGCTTATGTCGCGTATGTATGTGGATGTCTACTATAGCTTATGTCGCGTATGTATGTGGATGTCTACTATAGCTTATGTTGTGTATGTATGTGTATATCTACTATAGCTTATGTTGTGTATGTATGTGTATGTCTACTATAGTGTATGTCTACTATAGCTTATGTTGTGTATGTATGTGTATATCTACTATAGCTTATGTTGTGTATGTATGTGTAACTCTATTATAGCTTATGTCGTGTATTTAGGTGGATGTCTACTATAGCTTATGTCGTGTATGTATGTGTAACTCTATTATAGCTTATGTCGTGTATTTAGGTGGATGTCTACTATAGCTTATGTCGCGTATGTATGTGGATGTCTGCTATAGCTTATGTCGTGTATGTATGTGGATGTCTACTATAGCTTATGTTGTGTATGTATGTGTATATCTACTATAGCTTATGTTGTGTATGTATGTGTATGTCTACTATAGCTTATGTTGTGTATGTATGTGTATGTTTACTATAGCTTATGTTGTGTATGTATGTGTATATCTACTATAGCTTATGTTGTGTATGTATGTGTAACTCTATTATAGCTTATGTCGTGTATTTAGGTGGATGTCTAAAACATTTCTGAGAATGTAAGTTCTATATACGTTTCATGGCCACAAGTTTTCCCCGGTAATTGATATTTCTATGATTAAGATAATGACGACTAAGGTAATGATGATAAAACAAACACACAAATGCTCACTTAGATTTTCTTCTTCGGGAGCTGTTTGTTTCGTCACCACGTCTGGCTGACCGCTCACGTTGACAAAGTTGAGCTCACACAGAAACGATCCGTACAGACAGTCGGACTCGTCTCGAAACCCCAGCATCAATTCTCCATGGTAACGACTGATGTTTCCTGTCAGGTTTACAAAATTGCTTCTAAGAAGTTCCAGGTGCGGACTGGGGTCAAACACGGACACAGAAGCCAGTCTGAAACGTTTGTTGTTTAGTGCCACCTTAAACAGCCTCAAGCCAACAATAGAGAAGACTGGTGTCGTTTTCTTGATTAACATCGACAAAACATTTCAGCTGTGCGCAGAAGTTCCTGTCAGGGGTTCTGTCCATGGTCAGATGCAGGCCTGCCAGAATGACATTAACATTGTGTGAACAGTATGCTCCTTACATAGCTGCTCTTCTAGAAATGCACATCATCTTGAGGTTGCGTATATGAGGTATAAAAATATACTTCTACATGTGACAAGCGGACATATTATCACATGTGAAATAAACACAGATTTCTGCATGTGATATGAACACAGACTTCTACATGTGATATAAAAACACATTTTTCTATGTGACATAAACACAGAATTCTACATGTGTCAAAACTACCAGCGACACTGTCAGAGAGCTGCTATTTGCTGACGATTGCGCTCTATATGCCAACTCAGAGGCAGACATGCAACCCAACGTTTCAGCTTTTTCATATGCCTGTGCCAACTTTGAGCTCAATATCAACTTGGAGAAGACTGCAGTTATGTACCAGCCATTTCTAGGGATTAATCACAGCGAGCCGAATATCAAAGTGAAGGTTCATAGACTAAGTGTTGTGGACAAATTCACCTATCTTGGCAGCACTGTGTCACAAGCTATTACAATTGATGACGAAGTGAATGCAAGAATCCCCAAGGCCAGCGAGGTCTTTGACAGACTGTACAAGAATGTATGGGACAGAAATGGAATAAGTCTGCAAACAAATCTGAAAATCTACAAGGCAGTCGTATTATCCACACTGCTATATGCTTGTGTTGACTGTTTACAAGCGACACGCCAGGGAATTAAACCACTTCTACACAGTCTGCCTTAGAAAGCCATTGAAGATTAAATGGCAAGATAAGATGCCAGACATGAAGTCTTAGAAAGAGCATCCATGCCCAGTATCCACACTATACTCATGAAGAATCAGATTCGCTGGGTTGGTCACTTGACTCGCATGCCAGATCACAGACTCCCTAAACGCAGATCACTGCAGGAGATCTTCCTAATGGAACATCAAGCATTCTTTGCCCACATTGTCAAAGAACATTTCGAACCAAAATGGGCATTACCAGCCATCTTAGAACATATGGCGTCAAACTTTCAACCCCATTGGATGAAATTAATGGTCATCATCATTCTCGATGGGCAAATACCACATGTATCATTACTTGACCGTTCCAACAGTACATTGTTAAAACAGTTAAACAGTACATCATTAGAACAGTTAAAAAGTGTCTCAATGTGCCTGTCCGCTAAACGCAACTGGAGCAAACACAAAAAGCATCATCGAAAAATCGGAACTTGGTAACAGAACTCAGAACAGCATACTCAAGTGAAGCGAACGATTTTCCAGACGTTTATTTCCGCCACTGGTACAAGGATTAAACTCTGGCAGAAAAGCAGGCTGATCCCTAACCACAGGATCGGCACCTACTCACATACATCCACCCCTGAGCTCCCAAACCAGCTCGTCGCCCTTGAAGCCTTTCTTTCCATTCTTCAGCTCAATTTCTTAGATACTAAGATTCAGTCTAGGTGGATTTCTATTCCCGATCCATTCACCGTTGTCGTCTCAATAAATTCCTTACCAGACTCCCTGCTGTCTCATCCCGAAATCACGGCATCCAGGTGTCACCTTCACATCGAGCCTTCAGAAACACATCTTGTCCGTATCACAAAGTCACAGCGTCTCCTGTTGCCGTGTTCTGACGTTCTCCACATTCTCCTTGGATTCCTCTGTTGACATCCACTTTAGTGTCTGAATGGGAAACTCCGTATATGATTTTCCACCGCCCATTCCGATGACGTCATTATGTCTAAACGCCATGTGGCAGTATGCCCCCCTCCCTTTTAAAATGATGTAATCATTTTTTTTTCCAAGAGAATTAACCTGACACATAGCAGTGTAGACACAATGACTTTTATCTCGACCGCTATGTCGTAAATCTTAATCTCATCCAACGGGTAGGTAGGGGACTAGTATTATGACGTCATAATTTTAGGCGTACTCGGAATTAAGTAATAATAACTAATGATCAATGATCAAAATATAACTATACTAACATAGTATTTAATCTAACTACGTTAACTAATCAACTATTATCACAATTCATTAAATTAAATTCTATATACACACAATAATATTATACAATGTTCAATTCATATCACAATACGTGTTCACCAGTTTTCCTTTACAGTAGTTACCCCTAGTCACAAACCATCCAAGTGAAAACTCGATACAGGAGAAAACCCACACAAGTCAAAGTTCCCAAAGTTCTCCATGCCTCAACGGTTCCTCCTCACGTAAATTTCTTATCATCCTGTCAAAATCACATATTGACAGAAGTATCCAACTATTTAAACTAGCTATTTGCATTAATAATATGTAATTGTTGATCTGTGTGTGTATTGTCAGTAAATTCGGTGCTATCTAACACATATTTCCAAACACTCTATGAACAAACAACTATAATAAACTAGGATTGAATAAATTGAATAAAATATTTATATTTATAGTTGATTTAAAATATCGGCAAGATTATAATTGAGTTGTAGCTCTTACAGTTTTGTGAAGAATCATATCTCAAAGATTCAAGATTTCTAAGATAATAAATCAGAAATATAATAAATATTTAAATCAAATACTCTTCATAAAATTATTAAGTTCTCTAATAACGATATAGTTACGAACAATTATCTGTAGAATAGAGAACCAACATATTTTCACACACTTAAGTGAAGAAAAATAGTGAGAACAATTCTGACAAGTATAACCTTACACAGTGACATCTGGGATAACTAAGTAATAAGACCCTAATGTGTCTGTAGTGTACGATGTGTTGATATGAACCTAACACTTTCACATTCATCCCATTTTATTTTTCTTTATTGTTTTATTTAATTCTTCCTTTCATTTATTTTCTTTCTTTCTTTCTTTGTTTCAAATCTGTAGAATCTCTCTTCTGCACTCATGCCAATATTTGTACATTGTAACTTTGTTGATTGGAACAATGTAATTGTTTTCAGTCTTGTGTATCTTCTTTTAATTTGTGAATGGATAATTGTAATGCCGCACGCAACGTATTTCTTTGATTGTGTGTATCTGTTAGTGACACACTTCTTGACTTCTGTGCGTATGTATGTAATCCATTTCTTGCCTTTTGTGTGTATATTTGTGCTATGCTTCTTCACTTCTGTGTGCATGTTTATGATATGCGTTTTTGTTTGTATGAACCCGTTTACACTATGTTTCCTCGCTTGTTGTGCATGTAACTTTTGTGTGTAACAACCAATGCGTGTAACTTTTGGTTTCTTTTTTGAATGTTTCAAAAATATGTCATTTACCGACAAATAATCTCGTTTGCCTTGTTTTTGAGTATCAGTTATTTCTTCATGTTTGGGTTCGTTGACTTTGTGTAAATCTTGGCATTTGCAATTAATTACCGTTATGCTATCACTCAGTAGCATTGTATCATGCATGTCTACCGTTGATGTACCCTGTGCTATTTGCATCTTTTCTTCTTCTTCTTCTTCTTCTTCTTCTTCTTCTTCTTCTTCTTCTTCTTCTTCTTCTTCTTCTTCTTCTTTTCTTCTTCTTCTTCTTCTTCTTCTTCTTCTTCTTCTTCTTCTTCTTCTTCTTCTTCTTCTTCTGTTGTTTCAATTTGGGCATTTGTACTTGTAAGTGTTTCGTTAGACTTGTGTTCTATAGTTCCTTTCTGAACGAAATCTCTGGCGTTTGGTTCTTTCACCACTGTAGCACATACTTTACTTGTGTGATTACTTTCCTTTATTTCATACATTTGTCTTATACGCTCCTTCCACATTGTTTCCCTTGCAAGACTCTCCTCCACAAGTGCGAGTCGTTTTTGCATGATTTCTGTCTCGACGGTTAATTGTCTTGCCTTTAACTCTGCGTCTGCGGTTATCTGTATTGCCGTTAACTCTTTTCTCATTTCAGCTATCTTTTCCTGTTCCTTCAGAGCCAAATTCTCTTTTTCGGCTGCAATCCTTTCGCGTCTCAAAGTTAATTCTTTTTCTCTAGCTGCTATCTCATTCTGCTTGATAGCCATCTCTAGTGCCCATTTCTTTTGTCGTTCTTGTCGTTCACGCGTAGCTTGAAGTTGCTCTGTTGCATGTTTTTCTCGTTGTTCCATCCACTCACGTGCGGTTTGAGCTCTGAATTCTTGTAGCACCCAATTCCTAAGGTCCGCACCAGCTAAACCATTCTTCTCACCCAACTCCGTGAAATATTGTAGTGTCGACATCCTGTCCTACCTGTGTAATAATTTATCTAGCTGAAATATGATCGAACAATGTAGAAACGTAAATATGTTCAATTCGGATAAGACAATTAATATAACAACTGCTGAACAAAATGTGAATTGTAACTCAACAGCAATGTAAGATTGAATAATAACGAAATTCAGTAACTTCTTGCTATCTATATATAGTATAAAGAATATTTAGTACTAGACACTCAACAATGACAGAAGACGACTGACGAGTGACGTAAATAGATATTTTCTTTCATAAAATAGCCCTTTTATAGAAATTACTACTATACTTAATCCAAGACAAAAATTATCTGTTGACACCCCAATATTCCAGTGTCCTTGCTTAATGTAAAAATGCCCTTCTAACCGCCCACACTATCCATTTTTGAATTAATTTACTCATTATTAAATAATAGGCACCTCATTTATCAACAATAACACATTAACCAACAATAACATATACTGGCCTTTTTCAGGTTCTCGTGTCCGTAAATATAATGCTCGATAATTTACATCCTATATGTTAACGACGATATGCCAAGGGAAGGAATTGTATAAGGAAGTAGACCGCTCCTTGCTTGTACGAAAGTACAATGAATTTGTACAAACCCGAACCAACGCGGTTCGTAACCAATTTCTGAGAAACGTGATTGGCTTGGGTGTTTTCGACGATACTTGAGTTATAGCAGCTGAATGCTGTGGGTACTGGAACGCTTAATGTCCACAATGGAGTATAGCGTCGTAAAGTTTAGCGTGAAAACGAATGGTATCACGCCCAATAAGAACAATGTCACTCCGTATAACGTTCCGATGTGTAACCGCTGAAGTGTAAAGTGAGTAGCCTCCTGACGTGTGTAGTGTATCCGTGTACAGTCAATCAGTGTCCAAACGTTACCGTTGTCCGTAGATGTCGACGTAATGAGTTAATGTTCGGTCCCGACTGACCGAGTTGAATTCTTCAAATGTAACGAAATCCTCTGTGATTTCAAAATAGTATGTCCTAGTGTACGTGTACGTGTCGTCTTGAAGTGAGAGTTGTTGTCCGGTATGTGGGTAATGGTGTTGTAATGTCCTCCATCCCGTAAGTAGTATCTTCAAGTATAAAATAATGTCGGTGAATTCATTATGAATAGCGTTGGTATCCCTTGTGTTCCACTAATCTCGTTGACTTGAATACGGATGAACGAATACATCCGTGGTTGGCATTTGTAATTAATAGTTGCTGCTTATATAATTATAATATAGCCAATGTAAGTATTGGTAAGCGCCTACAAATCGTAAACTCTTCAAATTGTGTGTGGTATTCTGTGTAGAAGTGTTGCCTCAATGTCCTGGCGTCAGGGTATCAGAGTAAGAGTATATATAATAAGTCCTGACGTGATATCTAACGTGTAGCGACCAATTGAATGTCACACCTAAACTTCCTTGAGAGATGACAATCTATGTGGCGAAGGTAATCTTCATGGTAGTGTATAGCATCCTCCAACATCCGACGTCAGCAAGTTTTCAGACATGTACAATAAATAATGTCTATAGACGTATCGAATGTCCTTTGCGCCGATAGTGAATTTATGACAGAGTGTCGGCATCAAATATAATCGTGTGTGGTGTCAAAATCTTTTGGCGTTTTAAACAACCAAGTCAAAACTGTTAGTAATGTTCGTAAAATAACGAATGTCTTTCTGATAGAGTAAACTATACTTGCAGATCGGTAGTACACTCCATCCTATGTGGAACAGTCCAACGATAAATGTGATAATAATCTTGAATCATGACGAACTTCATAAATTCCGCAGATTGTTTAGCATAAAGTCACTTTTGAGCAGTTGCAATCAAATTCGTGAGCAAATCATCAATTCTCGAATGTACAGTGTCCATTGCTGTGTTATCGTACAATATTGTGGTGTAGACTTGTGGCAGTGCAGTGTTTCTTTAGATCTTATGGCCTACTCACATCAATATAGTTACTTTCCATATCGACCATGGTGTCGAATGTTTCGGACATTTCATATCTATGTACTATCTTCCTTTCTTAAGTAGCACTGTAGTCATACCCGTACATTCTTTCAAAACACAATAATGTTCTTAAATATGCTGTGATCTTTCCAAATGTCAGTTGTTATAAATATAATATAGCGCTGTGGCTTGTTTCATATCGTGCAGTTTCGCGCGTATGGTGCGACTATTATATTTCTACTGCACTTCTTCTATGTAATGTTGTTCTTACGTCCTGATATGTTAATTCTCATTGTACCGTTCTTATAATATATACACTTTCACTTACTGTTGTAAACTTTGTAACGTCTAAGATCTTCAACTTACTTGAAATACTTCCTGATCTTCACCATTTTTGTTACGTGGAGTTTTCGTGCGTTCTTTCTTTCTGTGTAGCACGGTGTGAACTGCGCCGCTGGTACGTAATTCCTTTTATGATCAGCTATGGAAATTGGCGGGGATTTATGTTGATCAACAAACGGTGTCCAGAAACGACCCCCACATGTCTCAATGTGCCTGTCCGCTAAACGCAACTGGAGCAAACACAAAAAGCATCATCGAAAAATCGGAACTTGGTAACAGAACTCAGAACAGCATACTCAAGTGAAGCGAACGATTTTCCAGACGTTTATTTCCGCCACTGGTACAAGGATTAAACTCTGGCAGAAAAGCAGGCTGATCCCTAACCACAGGATCGGCACCTACTCACATACATCCACCCCTGAGCTCCCAAACCAGCTCGTCGCCCTTGAAGCCTTCCTATCCATTCTTCAGCTCAATTTCTTAGATACTAAGATTCAGTCTAGGTGGATTTCTATTCCCGATCCATTCACCGTTGTCGTCTCAATAAAATCCTTACCAGACTCCCTGCTGTCTCATCCCGAAATCACGGCATCCAGGTGTCACCTTCACATCGAGCCTTCAGAAACACATCTTGTCCGTATCACAAAGTCACAGCGTCTCCTGTTGCCGTGTTCTGACGTTCTCCACATTCTCCTTGGATTCCTCTGTTGACATCCACTTTAGTGTCTGAATGGGAAACTCCGTATATGATTTTCCACCGCCCATTCCGATGACGTCATTATGTCTAAACGCCATGTGGCAAAAAGTTAGTTAGATAGTCGACAGATCATCTTCATTCACTCCAGAAAAGGGCAGCGAGTTTAATTGTGAAAAGCTTACCGACAATTCTAACCTACATGAACGACTTCAGTTACTGTCACTCCACAAACGCCTATTTCAGAACGCTCCAAGCTACCTTTGGCCATTGTTCAAATATAACGCAAGACATAGCTGACGACTAAATATACTTCATGTCCCTAACCCTAGGATAGACTTATATTAATGTAAACAAAAGTCACAGACACTAATGCAAATGCATAAATATGTACGTGGGGAAAACTTATGGTGCTTACCTGAGATAATGTAGGCCCACAGTAATTACACGTCATTGAGTGTCCAGGGATGAAAGATGGGTCTGAGAAGAGAGGGAAGTGGAGGAAATGTGGGTCTGAGAGAAGAAGAAAGTGGGAAAAGATGGTTCTGGGGGAAGTGGAGAAAAGGTGGGTCTGAGAGAAGAAGAAAGTGGGAAAATAGTGAGTCCATGGGAAAAGTGAGTCTGGGGGAAGAAGAAAGTGGGAAAACGGTGGGTCTGGGGGAAGTTTGGGAAAGGTGGATTGGAGGGAAGAAGAATGTGGGAAAATAGTGGGTCTGAGGAAAGTTGGGTCTGGGGGGAGTGAAGGAAAGGTGGGTCTGAAAGAGGAAGGAAGTAGATTTGAGACAAAAAAGGGAGGTGGGAAAATGGTGGGTCTGAGAACAAAAGGAAAACAGTGAATTTAAGGGTTGTAGGGCAAGGTGGGTGTATGTGAAATGGGTTAATTTATGAGAAGAGGGAAAAGGTGGGTCGGAGGGAAGTGAAGAAAATATGGGTCTGCGAGAAAATATGACCTTAAGGGAAGTGGGAAAACATGGGTCTGATGAAGAGGTGAGTTATGAGAGAAAATGTGGGATTGAGAGAGGAGGTAAATGGGGTGGGGGGAATATGGGTCTAAGAGAAAGGGAGAGGAGGGTCTGAAAATAAGAATTTGGGGGGAGGGGGGGGGTCTTGTGAAGATGAGTTTAAGAGAGTGAGAAGTTGGCAAAATGGTGCGCCTGATAGAGGTGAGGGATTCCTGAGAGAATGAAATGGGGGAACGAGTGGTATGAGAGAAAAGTGGGGTGAAAAGAATAGCCTTGAAAGTAGCATATTGATATTTGTGGGGACACAGAAAGACATGTCAGGGGAAGGTCAGGACAATAAGTGAAGGGGAAACAATAGTAAAATCAAGAGGTAGAAAGGTCGAAAAATGAATAGACGAATGGAAAGAGGGATAATAAATTTAAACGATGCTATTAGTTAGATGAAATGCCAACTGTTATGTGTGATTGGTTCTTTAAATTCTGACCTGTATACTGCCCATAGGACAATTCATTCATTCATTGCATTGTTGCAGGTTAACGTCAGCTCAAAGCATATCTGTTATTTTTCTGTATACATAATCAGAGTGCGCCAGAGAGGTGTGTGCACAGTGATCGACCTCCGGTTTAAATGTAATCGCAGTTTCGATCTTTGAACATGCCTTACTTCTCACTCGTCGAACGACCGACCCATCTGTGTAAATGGCAGCATCACCCTCTAGAGCAGGGGTCACCAAACTACGGCCCGCATTTCATCCGGCCCGCCGATGGGACTCGAACTTGTTTGATATAACGTACGGAACACGAGACGTTGGGATACAATTTAAATGTAACTATTATGTTTAGAATAACAGGAAACCTTCATACGCACGGAGACCTCCTCGCTGTGTCTTAAATTTACTATTTTCAATTATAAATTATTGTATCTAGATTTTCTTGTTTATTGTAATATTTGCTTATTTCGCGCCATCCCAAGTCCTTCCCAGGCACGTGGTAGCGCCGCCTACTCTCTGAAGTTACCATGGTTTCCATGACCACACACACAACCACACATTCATCTTTCCCTCCCCCAGATGCGTCCCGGCTGTCAACACAGGTTCGTGCTCCGGAAATATTTACTTCTCTTTGCCAGTCACCCATTTTATAGGAATGTAACAAGGATTTCTTTGTTTGACAGTGATAGGTAAGTGAACTACAAGTTTGAACAAGGCAATAAAGTAGCAAACATAGCATACAAATGCCGTAGACGAGTCGTGTTATTACGAAATATTATCCCCAGCTCAGAAGAATTCTCTGGTCAAGGTGTTAATTGAGCTGGTCTCTATGCCAGTATATTTCAACCTTTCTGCTGGAGCAGATCCTTACCCATATGTTTACGTTGCTCAATGAACTCTGTGAGATGATCCAAGTGTTTGTCCTACTTTATGTAATAAACCAAATGGGTAGAAATGTTGCATTTAGTCGATTTCGGTCTGTTTCGGCGGATCCCCGGGTTCGAATCCTGGGTAAGGTTCGAATCCTCGGTAAGGTGTGGGATTATTTTCTGTCGGGGGCTAAAAGAAAATCATAACCTGCACAGTTCTCAGCGACTGCACTAGCCAGGCGGTCTTAATTCATCAGGCTCACAGATCACCCTGCCATACACGGCAAGGTAATATATTGGGCAGTAAATAACAGTTTTGACAGACTGTCGGCGGAACCCCTGGTTGCCACTCGCAGAACCCAGGCTTGAAAAACTCTACTCAATGAATCAATCAATAAATCAATCTGTGCCATGCCGGAAATCGTGGGCGGTCATGACTCGCCATTTCACTCGATCACCAGAGTCGTGGATCAGCTCAGTGTTCCTGTCTCGTCCATGCCATGTGGCCAAGCCATCCAGGTATTTTCCTCTCGGTCTTCCTCTTGGTCTGTTCCCTTCGATCTTGCCAGTTGTCACTAAGTTCTCCAATCCATTTCTTCTCATAACATGTCCAAAAAATTGTGACTGTCTAAGTCTAATTTCTCTAATCAGTTTACGATTGTCATTTGTCTCCTGTAGTACTTGGTCATTGGTTTTTCTGTCTGTCCATGGTATTCTTTGCATTTTCCTCAGAAACCACATTTCTGCAGCCATCAGATGTTTTTCAGCTTGACTGCTCATTTTCCAAGTTTCACATCCATACAAAAGAACAGGCTCTATGTATCCCCTCAACACTCTTTTTCTCGTTTCAATTGACATCTTTTTATTGGTCAGAATGTTTTTCATCTTGCTAAAGGCTACTTTCGCCATGGCGATTCTTGTTCTAATCTCTTCAAGGCATCTCCCATCAGATGTTATGACTGTTCCGAGATAATTGTACCGATTCACTTGTTGAAGAATAGTCCCATTTACTTGTATATTACATTGTGGTATTTCGTTCTTCCTAGTGACTACCATAACCTGTGTCTTTTTACAATTTAATTCTAACCCCAGCTTGCTCACTGTGTACAACAACCGCATCTACTAATTGTTGCAGATCCTGCGCATTGTCTGCAATCAATACTGTATCATCTGCATATCTAATGTTATTGATGTTTCGTCCTCCAATGCTGATTCCATTTATATCTTCTACATTTCTGAAAATATTTTCACTGTATAAGGAAAAAAGATCTGGAGACATTACACATCCCTGCCTAACACCTCTCTTAATAGGCTGATATTGTCCCACTTCATTATCAATCCTTATGGCAGCTTGTTGTTTCCAATATATGTTTTTTATAAGTCTAATGTCTTTCCCATCAATTTGTAGATCTGCAAGCATATCCACCATGTTGACATGTCTAACTCTATCAAAAGCCTTTGTGTAGTCAATAAAGCAAAGATGAATATCCTTGTTTACTTCTATAGCACGTTCAATAACTGTTCGCAGCATATACACAGCATTTACTGTACCCTTTCCTTCTACAAATCCACATTGTTCTTCCCCTATTTCAGGTTGTATTTTCTTCCTCACTCTTTGAATGATAATTCGTAGCAAAATCTTTGTGATGTGACTCATTATACTAATTGTTCTATGTTGATCACATTACAAGGCTCATGATTTCTTTGGGAGTGAATTAAATACAGAGTTACATAATTCCGAAGGCATATCTCCAGTATCATATAATGTGTTCATCAGTCTGGTGACTTGATCTATTCCATATTCTTCTAAAGCTTTAATCATTTCTGTTGTGATGTTATCTGCACCTGGGGCCTTGCCAGCCTTCATATGCTTAGGGACATTTCGAACCTACATCTTCAAAATTGGCGGCCCTTCATTATTAAATCTAATATCATACTGTTCTTCTCTGTTACCATCACAGAGGTTTTACACATAATCTGTCCATACTTGTAGAATCTGGTCTTTTTCTATTATGATTTTGCCATCTTTAGTTTTCAGACAGCCTGCTAATGTACTTGTTATTTTATTAGTAATTTCCTGAATTCCTTTGTGCACTAATTTGGTATTTTGACTGTTGGGTGTTTTTTCTTTTCTTTTTTTCCCCCAATTTCTAAGCACTTTTCCTCAAGCCATGCTTCTTGTGCCTCCTTACATAATATTCTGACTTTTCTGTGAATGTCTTCATATGTGGCAGAATTATTATTTGTTTTAGTCTTCTTGTTTTCATTAGGTGTAAAATTTCTTCAGTCATCCATTTCTTACGACCCACCTTCTTTAATTTTGGAATAGTTGTTTCTGCAGCCAAACTGATTGAATTCGTCAACATTCTTCGACTCTAGGCTGTTTATTTAGGTCGGCCCTATTTATATAGTTAGCAAACCATATTATGAGATATATTATATAACCAAAGGTATCTGTAAACTTTATATGTATCTTTGACGAGCCGTAGCTTTACCGATGACCCCTCTGCTTTTCTTGTGTTTCAATAGGATTTTAATTATGTTTCTAATTCAATGTCTTTTTTCATTTTCAGATCCCGTGTAGTTCACCCTTCATTATGGCTGCTAAGGGAAAAAAAATCATTGGACGCCGAGTGTTCGCATTTTCAATTAAGAATGGGGAGTAAAGTAATTCTTTGTGGAAACAAAGGACACGAAAACCAGCTGCGTAATATGCAGTGAAAGTGTTGCCGTTTTGAAAGAGTACAATCTTCGGCGTCACTACGAAACAAAACATCTATCAACATAGTCAAAGTTTTCTGGAAAGTTACGCTCTGAGAAATATGAGTCATTGAAACATGGTTTAGAAACATAAAGAGAAAGTTTTCTGAAAATGAATCTATCACTCGTACACGTTACAAAATAGTGCATAAGATGGCAGAACGAGGAAAACTGTTTACTGACGGCAACTTCATCAAAGAGTGTATGATGGAAGCAGCAAATTACTTGTGTTATGAGAAAGCCGATTTGTTTCGAACTAACAGCCTTTCGGCACGTTCAGTTGTGTCAAGACCAGAAGAACTTGGAGAGAACATAGTGAGAAAACTAGGAACTTGATGTGGTATTCTCTTACGCTGGATGAGTCTACTGATCTCTCGAGTACGCCACAATATCTCCTATTCATTTGTGGTGTCAATTTGGACTTTCAGATAACGTAGTAGTTGGTTTCCTTTTGCAGCATGCATGGAGCAACAACTGGAAAAGACATTTTCATGGAAGTGCAAACAGTTTTGCAAGATCTTCAGTGGAATCAGCTTCAAGGTATTGCATTTGATGGAGGAAAAACTTGGCTGGAGTGAGGAAGGGTCTGAAGGGGCAGATCAGGACTCAATTGTAAGATTTGAAAATTCCTGTTCATACCCTGCATCATACACCAGCAAGCACTATGTGGTAAAGACTTAGATATTTCTTGTGTACTGAAACCAGTCGTTTCTGCTGTGAACTTCATTCGGGGACATGCACTCAATCACCGTCAGTACCAGGCTTTTCTTGAAGAAATTGATTCTGAATTCTGTGACTTGTCTTATCACATATTAGATCAGTGAGGTGGCTCAGCTGCGGTAAAGTCCTGTTTCGTTTTTACAAGCTCTGAAACGAAATAGATGTTTTCCTTACTAAAAAAGATAGAGCTGATCCACAGCTGTCAGATCCTATATGGCTGTCAAAGTAGTCATATTTGGGCAACATTACATCCAACATGAATGAACTGAAATTGAAACTTCAGAGAAAGAATAACCTCGTATATGGCCTTTACAGAATTATCAAAGGATTTTGGAGAAAGTTGTCATTGTTTGAAGCACAACTGGAAGTAGACAGTGAGAATCACCAGTGAGCAGATCACTGGACCTGGAAGGACATTGTCATATGCCGATGATGTTTTAGTGTATCGTCAGGGTAAGGATAGAGAGCAGGTTGCTGTGGAACTACAAACCGAACTCAATCGCATAAGTACTTGGTGTGATGAAGCTGGGGCAATGGTCAACCAAACAAAGGCAACAGTGACTTGGTTCTCGTTGAATAATCATATTGCCAACACTCCAACACCAACTGTAAAGCTGTGTTCAGAGACGGTGGAAAGAACGCAGGCAATGAATTACCTGGGGACACGGTTTGATCGAAGCCTTGCTTATAATGAGAACATAGACCAGGTGATAACAAAGGCCAAGCGGGGTTTGGCTGCGATGCGGGTGATGACGGCAGCAAACTGTGAGCAGCGCTATCTATATCTTCTGTACAATGGGCTGGTCATGTCTGTTTCTGAGTATGCAATGGCAATCCTGACTCTCAGCCGTAAGCAGATAGAAAGGATGGAAAGGATACAGAATGAAGCTATGCGCATTATTCTTGGATGTACAAGAGATACAGCATGCAGGGCGATGCGCTACCTTCTTGATTTTCCAACCATTGAAGAGAGAATACAAGTTTGCAGGGCACGCGCCTACCTCAGAGTTAACGCAAACACACAACATCCACTGCATAGTGAAATTAGGAAGGTGAAGGGCAGCAGGTTAAAAAGAGGACGGTCGTGGATGGGTCAAGCCGAAGACATTCTTCAACAGGTGTGTTCACTTGAGGACTTAGAAACTGGCGAGGAGTGGGGACAAGTGCCAACATATTTCTGCACATCCTTTTCAGTTTGCATCCAACTATATAGAAAATGCAGACAAGAAAATCCGGCTGCTGTGGAGGCTGAAGTACAAGCGTTGATTTTCGAGAATTCGCTAGACGGTGATGCTGTCATCTACACAGATGGGTCGGTCGTCCGACATGTGAGAAGCTCATGGGCCTTTACGGCTCGGGCCGGAGGGAGAATTGTGAAGGAGGACTCTGGTGCTTTCACTGAAACCACAAGTAGCCTGACTATGGAAGTCATGGCAGTAAGTAAAGCAATAACATGGCTCGAGACACAGACATTCACTAGGGCATGTTTCCTTAGCGACTCAATGAACATGATCAAGAGGATAGAGGAGGGGTCGATCCGAAGAGAATGGTTGCTGTCTCTGGAGCGGTCTCGGCTGGCAAAGATTAGTTTCATCTTCGTGCCAGGGCATGCGGGAGTACAAGGAAATGAGCGGGCTGACAAGCTCGCAGGTGAGGCTACGGTGGAGGGCGGACGCGCCATGGACCAGGCTGACATTCTGAATGCTCTACGAGAAGTAAGACTTTTGCGAGAACCAAGTGATGACTGTGAATCTACAACCATGGCCAGACTGCGAGAACAGCAAATTAAAAGAGGGGTGGCCAAACAAGAACACTACGCAGGAAGTCAAAGAAGATTGATAAACCAACACAGAACTGGTGTCGTTAGCCGCTACACGCTGCGGGATTTGCTGAGGAGGGGATCCGAGCACTTATGGACTGAATGGTTCGATGTGCAATGAGGATGATCTGTCGACTAACTAACTAACTAACTAACTAACTAACTAACTAACTAACTGGAAGTAGAAAACGTTTCTCATTTTTACTGTTTCAAAGAGTTATGCGTTACAATCACCGAAGATGTCAACATCGATTTTGTGAAAACAAAACAAATTATTCGTGACTTGAAGAAGCATTTTCAGAGAGATATTCATATGTTGACAGAATTGAGAGTGACATTCTTATGTTCCAGAATCCGTTTGATTGTAACCTTGATGATGTGCCAGGTGAACCACAGTTGGACCTCAGTGATTTGCAAGCAAATTACTTTTTGAAAGAGAAGCTCATAGAAGGAAAACTTGTTGAATTTTACCGTTGCTTACCTGATGTTAAGTTTTAGAAACTGAAGAAATTTGCCGCTGTTATTGCACCAGTGTTTGGAGCAACTTATGTCTGCGAGCAAACATTTTCAAATATGAAGTATGTAAAATCAACGCATCGAACGAGATTGACTGATGAACATTTGAAAGCAATTCTTTTGATTGGTTGCAGCAATTCCAAACTAAACATTGATGATATCTTGAAAGCCAAATATCAGTTTCACAAATCTCACTAACCATTTTTTGCTGCTTAGTGTGTGAGATTCGGATATGTGCACACTAGGTCAGATATAACTCTTTTTGCCAACGTCGCCTTCTTTGATAACTTTTTTTTAGTAAATACATATGTTGGTTGTCTTTGTATTTTTGTGCATTGCACGCCACTCACCTATGATTAACTTAGTTTTTCGTCGTTTTCCCCCGAGCTTTCTTTCTAGCTGGCAAGTATTGTTAAAGTTAGTTGCAAATCCTTTACAAGACGTTTGCAGTAAACACCAGCATGTTTTGCTGTTGTTGATGTCTTGGCAAGTTTACGTTCAGTAGTTTCTAGACGACAGTCACCCATATCATAGCGTAAAAAACCAGCGCAACGCAGTCTACTGCCAAATCGTGCGCAGCTGTGTTTCGAACGTGGGTATACGGGATTACGAACCGCGTCCGTAAGACCTTTGCCATGGAAACGGCGCAAGTATTGTACACAATGAGAATTCGGCCCGCGCTTGTCATTTTGTCAGTTATTCGGCCCGCCGTGAATAAAGTTTGGTGACCCCTGCTCTAGAGAATTCTTGAAGATCAACACTTGTACTTCCGCCTCCACAGCAGTCGGATTTTCTTGCATTTCCTGTCTAGTTGGATGTCAGTTTGCATGCAGGCCGAAGCCTGGCAATAACCACAGTTAAACAGTACATTGCTAGAATAGTTAAACAGTACATTGCTAGAACAGTTAAACAGCGCATTGCTAGAACAGTTAAACAGTACATTGCTAGGATAGCTAAACAGTACACCCCTACAAATGATGAAGAGTACATTGCTCAAATAGTTGCAGAGTACATGCCTAAAACAGTTGAAGAGTATATTGCTAGAATAGTTAAACCGTACATTGCTAGAACAGTTAAACAGTACATTGTTAGAACAGCTGCAGTGTACATTGATGGGGCAGATGAAAGTACAAATCTACAATAGATGAACATGAGGATATTTATTTTAATTGTCTGTTCTGACCGAGTCCAACTACTAGTGCTAATCACATTAAAGACAGAGACATCGCCTTCACTTAAGCAAAAGCCAGATAGCGCAAGCATTCACAGACAGAGACATCGTCTCCACTTCAAGTACTGGCCAGATATTGCACGCATCCACAGACAGAGATATCGCCTTCACTTCAAGCAGTGGCCAGAGTGGCCAGACTGCACGCATCCACAGAGACATCGCATCCACTTCAGCCAGTGGCCAGATATTGCACGCATCCACAGACAGAGACATCGCCTCCACTTCAAGCAATGGCCAGATATTGCGCGCATCCACAGACAGAGACATCGTATCCACTTCAGCCAGTGGCCAGATATTGCGCGCATCCACAGACAGAGACATCGCATCCACTTCAGCCAGTGGCCAGATATTGCACGCATCCACAGACAGAGACATCGCATCCACTTCAGCCAGTGGCCAGATATTGCACGCATCCACAGACAGAGACATCGCATCCACTTCAAGCAATGTCCAGATATTGCACGCATCCACAGACAGAGACATCGCCTCCACTTCAAGCAATGGCCAGATATTGCACGCATCCACAGACAGAGACATCGCCTCCACTTCAAGCAATGGCCAGATATTGCACGCATCCACAGACAGAGACATCGCATCCACTTCAGCCAGTGGCCAGATATTGCACGCATCCACAGACAGAGACATCGCATCCACTTCAGCCAGTGGCCAGATATTGCACGCATCCACAGACAGAGACATCGCCTCCACTTCAAGCAATGGCCAGATATTGCACGCATCCACAGACAGAGACATCGCCTCCACTTCAGCCAGTGGCCAGATATTGCACGCATCCACAGACAGAGACATCGCCTCCACTTCAGCCAGTGGCCAGATATTGCACGCATCCACAGACAGAGACATCGCATCCACTTCAGACAGTGGCCAGATATTGCACGCATCCACAGACAGAGACATCGCATCCACTTCAGCCAGTGGCCAGATATTGCACGCATCCACAGACAGAGACATCGCCTCCACTTCAAGCAATGGCCAGATATTGCACGCATCCACAGACAGAGACATCGCCTCCACTTCAGCCAGTGGCCAGATATTGCACGCATCCACAGACAGAGACATCGCCTCCACTTCAGCCAGTGGCCAGATATTGCACGCATCCACAGACAGAGACATCGCCTCCACTTCAGCCAGTGGCCAGATATTGCACGCATCCACAGACAGAGACATCGCATCCACTTCAGACAGTGGCCAGATATTGCACGCATCCACAGACAGAGACATCGCATCCACTTCAGCCAGTGGCCAGATATTGCACGCATCCACAGACAGAGACATCGCCTCCACTTCAAGCAATGGCCAGATATTGCACGCATCCACAGACAGAGACATCGCCTCCACTTCAGCCAGTGGCCAGATATTGCACGCATCCACAGACAGAGACATCGCCTCCACTTCAGCCAGTGGCCAGATATTGCACGCATCCACAAAAAGAGACATCGCCTTAGACATCTGTGTGTACACATATATCATTGACACCTGCAGGCCTTGGACATCTGTGTGTACACATATATCATTGACACCTGCAGGCCTTGGACATCTGTGTGTACACATATCAT
>JACEFZ010012220.1:240000-330000 GCA_014155875.1 Cepaea nemoralis
AACAAGGCAAATTACAATGTTATGAGGCCCACCTCCCACCAATCCATACATCACCCCACCCACACACACACACACCCACCTACCCACACACACGCACACCAAGGGACACATACACACCCCCACCTACCGACACACACGCACACCAAGGGACACATACATACCCCACCAACCGACCCATCCCCCTCCCGCTCATCCCCCACCCACACACACTGTCCTGACCTGATCCCCCAACCAAAACACACTCGCCACCCACAAACATTCCCCCAACAACCCACACATCCCACGCCCATCCACATCCTACCCAACACACACCTCAAACCACCCATTCCCCCAGCCACATCTCCATCGACAACATATTCCCCACCCACACACACAATCCCCCACCAACCCACACATTGCACATCCACTCACACATCCCCAAACCATACACACACATCCCCACCAACTGACATGTCCCTCCCCCCCCCCCCACACACACACATCTCCCTAAACACCCATACATAACTAATCCACTCACACACACCCCACCACCCACACATACAACTTCCACCCACCCACACATGCCTTAACCTAATCCCCCACCACACAATCCCCCACCCGCACATCACATACACCCCCTACCACGCACTATTCCCAACCCACGCACCACACACACACACATATCCCTCACCAACACATCCCCACTTACACACCACACACATATCCCCCACCCAGATACTACACAATATTCCCACCCACACCCACACAGATACCCTTACCCATCCACCCCACATACTCCCACTCACACACCACAAAAATCCCCCACCCACCCACACACACATACCTCACCCACACAATATCACCAACCAACACACCACACACCTCTCCCCACCCACACACGCATTCCCTACCCGTCCACCAACACACACACACACTCACTCACACATCCTCCACTACGCACCCACACACCCCCACCCACCCCAACCAAACATCTCTCGATCACAATACCCCTACCCCCACACACATCCTCCACCAACTAACACATCCCACCCTGACAGATACAACTCCCTCACCCACCAACACATCCCTAAGCCACTCACACACCCCCACCCACACATTCCCCACCCACACACACACATCTCCCACCCACACTCCCCCACATACTTCCCCCAACCACTACAATCCCCTGCTCACCCACATGTATACCCCACCCATACGCACATTCCCCGCACCCATCACACACATCCCCCACACCACACACTATCCTCCACCCATACCACCACAAACATACCCTCCACCCACACATCATTCACACATCCCCCAAAAACACACCGCACACATATCTCAAACCCACACACCATACACTTCTCCCCACCCGCCCTTCCATCCCAAATCCACTCAACACAATCCCCTACCCACACAACCCCCGCCTCCCACACAGGACTTTCTCAAACCATCCACACATCTCCACCCACATAAACACACATCCCCTGCATCCGTCCCATACACATATCCTCCACCCATACACACATCCCCCACACCCATTCCAACACCCCTACTTTCACCCCCACACATCCATCCACACATCCCACCAACACCCACAAATACCACTACCCACCAAAACCCACACACCTCAACCCATCCAAATGCATACCCCCACCCACACACCCCCACCCACACACCTCCCACCCACACATATCCCCACACTCACACACATCCTCCACATACACTCACACTTCCTCACATCTAGACACATACAACATGTCTCACGTTAGTATTGAAATTAGTATGAACAAACTCCCACACTTTACTCACACACATACACTGACACTTGTCATGAGCAGTCTCATAAAAATGTTAAACATGGAGAAAAAATGTGTACATAAAATGTATGTGACGTAGAAAATAGTGATGCTCTCTCTCTCTCTCTCTCTCTCTCTCTCTCTCTCTCTCTCTCTCTCTCTCTCTCACACACCACACACACACACACACACACACATTCACTCTCACGCTCACACATTCACTCTTCCGCTCATTCATTCACTCTCACGCATTCACTCTCACGCTCACTCATTCACTCTCCCGCTCACTCATTCATTTTCCCGTTCAATCATTCACTCTCCCGCTCACTCATTCACTCTCCCGCTCACTCATTCACTCTCACTCGTTCTGTCTCTCATTCACACTCACTGACTCACTCACTCAAACTACAGTAATGAACATGAGTTTATATTATGCATGATAAAATCAAATGGTATTTAACTGATAATATGACAGATGAGAATACACAAACATATGGATTCGCGTGTTACATAACATGCGTGTTACATGACATGCATCTGCTCAGCTCTCTCTCTCTCTCTCTCTCTCTCTCTCTCTCTCTCTCTCTCTCTCTCTCTTCTCTCTCTCTCTTTCTGTATTCTTTCATATACACGCACTCATACGCATGCGCGCGCTCACACACACACACACTAACACATCAATTCTCCCACTGTCTCACTCTCTAAACACACAATCCTTCAACACACACACACACTCACTCTCTCAATCACACTCTCTCACACATACACATGAACGCATGCACATGAACGCATGCACGCACGCATACACTCCCTCACTCACTACTCACACATACACGTACGAATGCATGCCCTGACACATTCCCCCACCATTTCTCGCTCAATCCTCTCTCCACACACACGCATGCACGTGCGCACAACATGCATTCACTCTCTCCCTCTCACTGCCACCCACTTTCTCTCTCTCTGTCTCTCTCGTCTCTCTTCTCTCTCTGTCTCTCTCTCTCTCTCTCTCTCTCTCTCTCTCTCTCTCTCTCTCTCTCTCTCTCTCTCTCTCTCGCTCCCACACGCACACACATATATAGTGAACAATTATAGTTAAACAATTATAATGAACAATTATACTGAACAATTAACTAGTGACGAGCTCAAACGAGAGCGAAACTCGAGTCTAGTGCTTCCACGTTGACGTGGATAGGCCTTAGGTTCATACCAGAATACGATCAGCGTTGCCAGTAGTGGGTAGTGCTCAATATTTAAACATCCCATCGGTCAGCAAGTTCTCTTCTGGCTCACACGTATCTTACAAGTCACAGTTTAAAGCATGATATACAGTTAAAGAAAGTCAAGTATACACCAGGAAACACTAAATATAATCTGTGTACATTGGAAACCAAAATACAAAGATGACAAGGAAATACAAGACAGTATAAACATAGAAGTAAAGAACAGATTTTATATATTCTCTGATCTAGACATCCCATTTCAAGATGTGGACCATCAATGGTTGCTTTGCTTTGCTTGAGACGAATGGCCTCGTTCAACCCTCGACTATATCGAATTGGTGGTAACTGGGGCCTTTATAGTGTATCTAAGACTGTTCTTTCGAAAATATAGATGCGTATATCTGCTTCCTTGAAAGAGTTGACTTGGTGCAGTTGTGGTCGTTTCATCCTTGTGCTTTTGCATGTCTGGACAGAGTCGCGCACTTGTTGAGGCTTGGAGTTGTGTGCGCCCACCCCGTCATATGGTGCTGCTTCCCTTGGGGATCTTTATCAGTTGTCGTCTCTTCTGGTGTTTCTCCTATTTCCCCGTCTGGGCTTGTCTTCTCGGTGTTCGCCAGTTTGATCTTGGTGAGGAGCATTATCGTTCCACGGCCTGGAGTTGTTGTGCGCCCACCCCGTCATATGGTGCTGCTTCCCTTGGGGATCTTTATCAGTTGTCGTCTCTTCTGGTGTTTCTCCTATTTCCCCGCCTGGGCTTGTCTTCTCGGTGTTCGCCAGTTTGATCTTGGTGAGGAGCGATATCGTTCCACGGCCTCCCTATGCGCTCGGTCTTGTTCTGGGTAGCCTTCTTCATCTGTTGCTTCTTCTTCTGTCTGTGTTCTTTCCTCTTCTGGTTTGTGTGTTTCTTAGTTGGTCTTTAGCATGTATATTATCGTTTCTAGAGTTCCTTCTGTCTTGTTTATCGCTTGTGTATCTTTGATTGAGGGGAACAGACCAAGAGGAAGTCCGAGAGGAAAATACCTGGATGGCTTGGCCACATGGCATGGACGAGACAGGAACACTGAGCTGATCCACGACTCCAGTGATCGAGTGAAATGGCGAGTCGTGACCGCCTACGCTTTCCGGCATGGCACATGATTTATGATGATCTTTGATAGCATTTCTTCAGTAACGGCCATCCGGGCGACATTCTACTCAATCTTCTGCTGAACTTGCTTCAGTTCGTCGGGGATGCGCTGACGGCCATTATCTGTGTTTCTTGCGTCTTGTCTTTTTCTTCCTCCCTGCTTGATAGCCTGTCTTCTGTCTCAGCCTGTATAGCAGCCATTCGAGCGACATCCTGCTCAATCTTCTGCTGAACTTGCTTCTTTTCCTCCAGGATGCGCTGAGCGGCTGTTTTCTATGTGTCTTGCGTCTTGTCTGTTTCTTCCTCCATGCTTTTGACCTTTGATCTCAGGTCCTTTAGTTGGACTTCCAGTTGCACTTTGTCGCTTTTTGAGTCGATTGGTGGTCTCGTACTGCCTCCTAGCCTCTTTATAGGGCAGGTTAGTTTTGATGGCGATCTTCATGGCTTCCTTGCTGTCTTGGTGGCAACGGCAGCCAAGGTACATGGCGCCGTGGTTGCCGAAGCAGTTGGCGCATTTTCTGTTAGTGTTAGGCCTCCTGAAGTCCTTGTCGATCTTTGCATGCTGGCACTGACTGGATGGATGGAGTCCAGAGCAGTATCTGCATACCTCCACCTCATTCTTACAGGTGGCATGGGTGTGCTAAAACTTCTGGCACTTAGAGCACTGCAGCACTCTCAGTATGTAGTGCTCTGGAACTTGGTTTCTATTGCCCCATCTGATTAATTGAGGGATCACTCGGTCCTCCGATGTTACGATGACGACTGTAGGGGGGATGTTATTCTTGCCGATGATCCTCTCAGCACTGGTGATCTTGAGGTTTTTGTTCTCCCTCGTCAGCAACTCCCTGTTCTGGTCGTTGGTGAGATGGGTCTTGACTTGTTTAATGTCCCATCGTTTACTTGTGATGTGTCGGGTGGCTTCCAATGAGATGCCGTGGTGAAGCTTGATGTCGGCCTTCTCTCCTTGTGCAATCTTCTGCATAAGTGCTGTGATCTTAGGGTTTTGTTGATGGTGACCATAACTCCATCAGGTGTCTTGCGCAGCTGGTATATGCTGTTTCTTCCCAGCTCGTTTTCCAACAGACTGATGATCTTGTCTGTTGGTAGCGCCGACAGTTTGGCTTCTCCCACGCTTGTCTGTTTTAACAGTAATTTGCCGGTGAAGTCCTCAGTTGTTCTTTCCTCCTGTGTGGAGGTCTCTGGTAACTTGGACTGCTACTCTCCGGCGTCGGAACAGCGACGGGAGCGGCTTTGACTGGTGTAGACGTGGTTAAGATTGTTTCAGTTTCTGGCATTGTAGTTAGTCAGAGCTGTTCCAAGCACAAGGGACGTTCGGAACACTAGCTAGTCAGAGCTGTTCCGGACATTCGGAAAACTAGCTAGTCAGAGCTGTTCCTGGGACGATCGACATTTCACTCGGACGTAATTGCGTAGTGCTTTTTTATTTTGCCACCCGTAGGCCGGCACATCCGACTTCGGCGGGCATTTCTAAATGTGGCTAGCCTTCCTCGGGTTTCGAGGCACGTTAGACTCTTATTGTTGTCGATGTAACCCACATCTCAGCTGGTCCAGTTAGAACGGTCAGAGACATCACGGACAACCCTCAAGGGACGGCAGGGGCAGACTATGGGCATTCCCTGCTATCCAATATTCCATAATTGCAGAGCCGGCACATATTGCACTGGGACTGGGTTCGGCCGAGGAATTGCCACGTCCTGCTCATGGCTGCTTTAATTCCTCACTTCCATGTATTGGGCATTTCGCTTGCCGCTGGTCGCACAAGCACAAACCAGGAGCGGTCAGTCTGCGAACGACATCCACTAGGTAAGCTTTCGGTTCGGATTTCCGCGCAATAGATTCGCTAGCCAAGCGTTCCATTTCGTGTTTATGAGACGTTTTGCCACCTTTGTCTTCACTCTCTATAAGTATAGATACAGACATTCTTCGTAACCATTTCGTGCGACTGGGGCACTTTTTCTACCTTTAGTACTCGCTCACGGGGTAGGCTACATGTGCTGCCGATTCAGCACCTTACCTGCGTGCATCTGTGAGCGAGATACGGCCAGGCCCTCTCATCCGAGGATCCCTCATATCACCCAGCTAAGAGCCTTAGAACGAGTATCTGCACTAAGCATGTAACGTGCTCAGCACCTCACCTCCATTTTGAGGTAGGTGAGTATGGGCCAGGCTTTCACATCCAAGGGTTAATGGCTTAGAGGCGTTCAGCCATAACCCTCGGCTGAGAGCATTAGAGGTTGTGTCCGGACTAAGATTATTGGCATCGTTCGCCTGATTTAGACTGCTATCCTCAGTCTACCTGCAGACCAGCAGGTTGTGTCTCGCTTAGTCTGGTCCCTACCTCAAGGCCTGTAAGACATGTAGTTGTGTTTCCGTCGGCAAGGCTCCTGGGGTCATTAGGACACGCAAGGCCCCCCTCCCCCACCACGACAAGGTGGAGACACATCGGTGGGGTGGGGGGCCTTACAATTCTGAATCCTTCAAGATAATATGTTTTAATTATGTTGTGTTAGTGGTGCGGAGCAGTTCTTGTGATATTAGTGAACAAAAGTAGTGTAAGTAATAATATTTAGCAAATTTAACTGGATTAGCTGCTGTGGATACAAAATAAAGCCTTTGTAAGTGACATTTTAAAATATATTTTACCTTTATAATTTCAATTGTTATTACTAAAACTCTCATTATTGTCATAATATTTCTAACCTATCAATTAAGTATTAACAAAGTCATGTTCCATGTGCAATCCCCTTTAATTTGATATGTAATGCAATATATCTGCTACCATTTTAACCATTTTTAAATCATTATTGTGACACACCACTACTTCAAATTTTCTGCCTTGAATTTCTGTTTGGTAAGGACCACTTTTTTGTTTGGCAGGGAATCAGTTAAAGCAACTAAAACCCAATGTTTCATACCGCAGAATGTGGCATGCTGATGAATGAATGCCGTTTCCACCGGAAGTGTGTTAGTCCAAAGTAGTGATGTAACCGCCAATTCACAAAAGCCTTGGTTAATTGGTTAGAGATTATTCCACAGTAAAGTAGTTTGTACGTAATGACGTATTTACAAGAATCTACACGCGACCTTGGCGTTCACTTGTATTCGGCTTGATCCATTGAATGGTAAATCGTTTACAACTGCACTATAAGTCAATAACACAATCACGGGTTCGTAATTACCACTGCGAGTCCCCCATATATGCCATGGAGCAGAAGGTGATGCTTGTTCTTGATGTTATAGACATCTCTCCTTCAACTTCCGATGACCATTGAACCTTTCCATCTTATACAGGAGAAAGTCATAACCACTGAAACCGAACATGCCCAACACGACACGAGATGTTTTTTCACTGTCTATTTTTCTATGACTCTACACTTGACATGTCAATAACACAAACAGTTGCTCCACAGAAGAGTCACTAATAAATCTAACAATATCTGCACATTATATTCTGCAAGAGCGGCGAAATGTTAGCCATGCTCTAGTAACAAGAACTATGTCCAACGATGACGCTAGCTCGAGTCTAACTGATCTAAGGTGATGCTTTGCGCTTGTGTAAAACGTCTTGCACACTTTTCATGCTTTTCCGTGGTAGGTCACTTCGCACGGTCGCTTCATGCAGACAGCGCCTGTTACCAACTCATGTCATATTCCAGGCCTGTATCAACTCGACCATGGCACTCGGTCCATCTAGTAAACTGGTGATGGTAAGTTACTTGAGGTACGTATTACATTCGTTCTTCCCGCTCAGTTCCTTTCATACTATTGCCAAGAGCCTGATGACGTCATGGCATGGTTCAGTCATAACCTTTACTCTCTGAATTAGGTTATAACTGAACCATGCCATAACGTCATCAGGCTCATGGCATCCCGGACGGGCCCCAAGTGCCAGGATATGACTGGGACTATCTGAATGAGCTACTATCGATACTTGTGTAGCAACACTTCTCGTGTCCAACAGGGGATGATTCATTCTTCTCTTCTTCTCCAGTCAGAACCCTGGTCATCTCGCAGCACATGAGTATATCATGGTTACTCGATCATACGTCATAAACCTCACCCACTCGAACTCCAGTTAACTCGAACAAGAGTGAACACAAAGACTGTTATAAGTTTCCTACGTATAATATACACAACCACATAATCAAAGATATCATCACTTATTCGACAGTCACATCACATTACACTACATCATAGATTAAACGAGTGGCTCAATGTAGAGCCATAACGCTGTCTACTTTTCACCATGTCCACACAGGACGATGGATCAACGCCGACTAACTCGTCCCGAGCTCACTTCCTGTCACCTGGGCAATGAGCTCCAGCGTTTTCACGTTGTGTGGAAAGCCCCTGCTTTCCACGTTCTCGTGTTCACTTCCAAACACAGTCATAACCTTTACTCTCTGAATTAGGTTATAACTGAACCATGCCATGACGTCATCTGGCTCATGGCACTATATATGTCTGAAATCAGTAACAGCTTTGGATATTCATATATTCATAATTACACAACCTATTACAACAATCGAAATGTTAAGCTGTTTCTTTATGACATGATATTGTCCTGGTCAGTACTCCAGAGTGGTAACAATTTGTCTAGGCACCTTGTATGGGACATGCTTTTCAGATGATGGTATGACGTGTTGTAAAGTTGTCTTGTCATCTATTATCTCCATACACTCTACTCAGTAAGTCTGTCAGGTTGTTATCTTTGCCTGGTATGTAGCAAATGTCAAAATCATAGTCTTGGAGAAGTAAAGACCATCTGCGTATGCGTGAGTTTTTCGGATGGCCTTCCTTAAATACTTTTAGTGGTTTGTTGTCAGACAACACAATTAACTGTTTCCCCAACAAATATTTAGACAGTTTCTTAACACCTTCGACAAGAGCTAAAGCTTCTAGCTCAGTGATGGAATCGTTCTTTTGGGTGTCTGAAAGTTTTCTACCAGAGTTGAGTATGGGATGTAATCGTCCCTGATGGTGCTGTAACAATATAGCAGAGATTGAGTAAGAGCTGGCGTCGGTCTGAAGGATGAAGTCTTCCGAGATATCAGGAAGTTTAAGAATGGGTTGTCTGCTAAATAGTGTCTTGATATCCTCTAGCAGTCTGTTGTGTTTGTCTGTCCAGTTTATCTTTGTTGGTTGACCTTTCTTATGCAGTTCTAAGAAAGTTGCAGTCATGTCGGCGAAGTTCGGTATGAACTTCTGGTAGTAGTTGATAAGTCCCAACACACTCCTGACTTCTTTCTTGGTGGTGGAAGCTTTAATTTGCAACATCTTTGTGACCAAAGTAGGGTCAGTTTTCCGAAACCCGTTGGAAACTCTGTGTCCAAGAAACTGAAACTCTAAATAACCTATCTAGATTTTACTGGGTTTAGCTTTCAGCCCATGGTGCTGAATTCTCTGAAAAACCTGCTCCATGACTTCGGTGTGTTTATTAATATTCGTAGTGTCGATGCATATATCATCCACATACCTGGCTACATTTTCAAAGCCATGCAGTAGCCTGCGCATCATTCGAATGAATGTGCTTAATGCGTTCTGTAGACCAAAAGGCATGTAGGTCCATTCATAAAGGCCTAACGGTGTGGCGAAAGCCGTAATGTGCAAGGACTTTTCTTCCATAGGGATTTGCCAATATCTCTTGGTTAAATCAATTTTTGAAAAATATTTTGCTTTGGCCATGCCATCGATGAGATCATCAATGTTAGACATGGGTTCGGCATCTAGGAGTGTTAATGCGTTGATCTTCCTATAGTCAACGCAAATCCTCAAGGTGTAGATCCTTCTTCTTCACTATAACCAACGGGGAGCAATAATTTGAGGTGGATTTTCTAATGATACCACACTGGTCAAGGTCAGATATCTCAGATGTTACCTTCTTGAGGTAATGGACCGGAATAGGGTACGGTTTCACCCTCACTGGCACATCTGATAATCAATCAATTAACCAATCATGTGCCATGCCGGAAAGCGTGGACGGTCATGTCTAACCATTTCACTCGATCTCCAGAGTTGTGGATCAGCTCAGTGTTCCTGTCTCGTCCATGCCATGTGGCCAAGCCATCCAGGTATTTTCCACTCGGTCTTCCTCTTGGTCTGTTCCCTTCGATCTTGCCATCTGATAATAGAGTAATTTTATGTGTAATCAGATTAGTACTTCCAGGATTTTTGGAGAATATGTTTCTAAATTTCAGTTTTGATCTCTGCATTTTAGATTTATCGTGTTTAAACTAGTTGGGGTTTTACATGTATTTCTTTCCAGTTGTTATCGTCCTTAACGTAGGGTGTCAGAATTTCATCCACGACTTCGTCGCTCTGCTGCTTACCCGTATATTACCTAGCATACGGCTGCTGTTCTAGGACTTACTCTTTGTTCTACTGTAACTGTCTCGTCCGTCTGTATGTCCACGAACGGTTTAAGCATGTTAATGTGGTAGATCTTTTTCTTTTTACCCACCTGGACCTGATAATCTACGTGACTGATTTTCTGTACTACTTCGAATGGTCCCTGCCGTGACACAATGAGGGAGTCTCTGGGGTCTGGGAGGAGCAACAAGACTTAATCTTCTTCTTTCAAGACTAATGTCTTGGCCTTCCAGTTGTCGTATTGCCTATATTTTCCCCCGCAATTTGCAATATCTCTTTTGCCACTTGGCAAGCTGTGATTAACTTCTCTCTAAGGTTTGTCACCATGTCGTACGCCTCCCTTTTCGGTGGGGGTGGGTCGTTATTTTGCCGGTGAGTAACTCGTTCCACAGTAGCAAAGGGTCTCTTGGGTTAGCCTGGAACACGAGTTCGAAGTGGCAGAATCTTGTGCTTGCCTGCGGTACCTCTCGGTATGCAAACAGGACTGCTGAGAGCATTATACCCCAGTCTTTTTGGTCGTTCTGTAGTGACTTTGGCAAGAGTACGCTTCAGTACCCCATTAAAGTTCTCGTTCACTCCATTGGTCATTGGGTGGTATGGGGAGCTAAATGATTGTTTTATCCCCATTATTTTCATGGTGTATTGTGTTGCTTCTGAGATGAAATAGGTGCCCCTATCCGATAGGATGCATGATGGGAATCATATTCTACTTAATATCAGTAGGAATGCATCTACTATGGATCTAGATGATCTGGTTTTTAACGGGATCGCTTCTAGCCATCGTGTGCTACCTGTTCTATCGGTCCGTTGTCGTGTGTGAGGGGTCCCACAATATCGATGGCTATCTTTTCGAACGGTCTAGAAGCGAAATCTGTTTTCTGAACCTCAGCCTTTGGATGCCTACTCTTTTGTGACGTCCTTACAATAGCCTGGCCATTAGAATTGAGATAATAATCTCTGTCTGGCCCTAGCCAGCCCCATATGCTCTGCAAATGGGGAGTCGTACGCTAATTTCAGCGCGTTGCTGAGATGTTATAATGGCAGTACGGTTTGTGAGAGAAACATTGCACCTTTCCTACATTCTCTCATTAGGATGTTATTCTCTATGATAAATGACTACTTCCCTTCGTTACCTTGTTTAGGTGAATGGTTTTCTCGCTGAAAGCACGTTAGCAATGTCTTATCGTCTTTTTGTTGTGTCGTATAGTCGTCTGCTTGCAGGTCTGGGAGCAGTCCACTGTCCGTCTGGTTAACCTGCGGTGTGACCATGTTGTTTTCCTCCTTGTCCCTCTTACTCTGCTGTCTGGTGACTGCATTCACTGGTACTATGCTATAATCCCATGTCTGGGCTTCTTCTTCAGTGCAGTCTCTTGCCCCAGGTATTTTACCTATCATTAATCCTGCACACTGACTAGGTAACACCGCAACTTGTACCCTTCGTTCATAGTGTGGGCAGTTAATATGAACCCACGCTATGCTGTATTTTTAAGTGTACCGCCGAAAGTACGGCACAATACACTACCTCCAGTGTAGTCACAACTCCCTACCAGACTCTGGTCTACTCCAACTATGGACGCACCTGTATCCGTAATGCACGTGGTCAGTTTCCCATTCACGAGTGCTTGCTGCGTAGATGATCTTGACAACCTCGTAATACAATCTTGACAAATTCTGAATACACCTTCATGGTAGATACTTTCTTTGTTCTTATTTACTTTCAACGCTGTCTTCTCTGTTTCCTTGCGAAGTCGACGTCAAGACGGTTCTCAGCAGACTAATGTGTGTCCACGACTTTCCGTGCTGGCCGGTTCCATCACGTGACCTAAGCCCGCTATCTGATTGGCTCTATAATTTTAAGCGTCTATTTTTTTTTCTAGTTAATTCTTTATAAATTACTGTGACTATTTCTCACTACTCCTAACTAGCTTCTGAACTGTCGTCCGTTAATTTTCCCTCCGGGCAGACTCATGGCACATCTCTGTATCACTCCAGTATTAATTTTGAGCATATCTGATATACCTTCTTGTGTTCTTAATGCACTTTGGCTCGAGTGGAACATGACTTTGAGGTTTTTATAGGAATTGTCCTAGTATATCGTAGTCTTTAAGGATGGGGAATCATTTGTATCTTTCTACTCTATCGAAAGCCTTTTTCTGATTTACAAATACAATATTCTGCTGGTCGCTTTGGTGGATGGTATTTTTTTTTTTTTTTGCACATATTTGTCCAGGTGTGAGTAGTGCATTTGTGCAACTTTTACCTTTCCTGACAACAAATTGTACTTCGCTTACAATCACAATTTGATATTTTTAAAATTCATTTGTCAAGTTTGTCTGTAATGTGTTGTGTTTTATTTATTCATTTGTCGAGTTTCTCTGTCAGAATTGTGTTTTATTTATTTATATGTCGAGTTTCTCTATCACATTTGTGTGTTTTATTTATTCATTTGTTGAGTTATTCTGTCACATTTTGTGTTGTATTTATTCATTTGTCAAGTTTCTCTGTCACATTTTGTGTTTTATTTATTCATCTGTCGAGATTCTGCGTTTTCTTATTCCAGTACAAGCCAGCCAACAGTAATTTCCATGTACCGATACCATAAAGATCAGATTTACCCGAGACAAAGACAAGGTTTGTTAGTGTAACTGTATCTCCTCTGCCGCCTTTACTCCCAGCTACATCTCTTGGTACCCATGTTAGTGTGGGCCTCTCATCGAGCCCAGGCCTATATTTCTTTTTAAAAATCTGCCTTGATTGGGATTCGAACACATGCCTCCGGGTGGACAGGCACGCAAGCGAGCTACTCTCATAGTTGTGTATGTTGGTGTCACTGTTACAATCATGGACAATTAGTCAACACGCGACTTAGCCACTCTCAGAGTTGTACATGTTGGTGTTACTGTTGGAATGCTGGACAATGAGTAAACACGCGGGTTAGCCACACTCAGAGTTGTATATTTTGGTGTCGCTGTTGGAATAATTGACAATTAGTAAACAATCAAGTTATCCACTCTCAGAGTTGTATATTTTAATATCACTGTTTCAATTCTGGACAATTAGTAAACTCGCGAGTTAGAAACAAGTCCTTCCAGAAACAAATGAAGATCGTAAACTGATTAGAATCATTAGACGCAGACAG
The DNA here is from genome assembly GCA_014155875.1 of Cepaea nemoralis. Lineage (NCBI taxonomy): Eukaryota > Metazoa > Mollusca > Gastropoda > Stylommatophora > Helicidae > Cepaea > Cepaea nemoralis. The sequence goes on from JACEFZ010012220.1 coordinate 253,660, forward strand.
TCAAAATTGTTTGGGCATGTTGTGAGAAGATATTATTTGGAGAACTTGGTAACAACTGCAAGATCGAAGGGAAGAGACCAAGGGAAAGACCGAGAAGTAAATACCTGGATGGCAAAACATGACAGCCGTCGCTTATCGGCATGGCATATGATGGATGAACAATGGATGGATGGAGTTAGCAACTCTTAAAGTTTTTATTTTGGTGTCACCGTTGGAATCTTGGACACATAGTCAACAAGCGAAAACATCCCTGGAAGTCTTGGAGATGGGATTTTATAGACGAATGCTGAAACTTCCCTTGTCTGTACTCTTGTCCCAATGATTCCATGATGTCAAGCCACTATGTCTGCAGTCTTGTCCTAATGCTCCATGTTGTCAAGACACTATGTCTGTATTCTTGTTGCCACATATCAGTCATCACTTCGTGGCACTTGTCATGTTGTCAAGCCACTATGTCTGTATTCTTGTCCCAAAGATGAAAATTTGTCAAGCCACTATGTCTGTATTCTTGTTTCAATGATGCCATGTTGCCAAGCCACTATGTATGTAGTCCTTGTCCAAATGATGTCATGTTGTCAAGCCACAACATCTGTATTTTTGTCCCAATGATGCCATGTTGTCAAGCCACAATGTCTGTATTCTTGTCCCATGATGCCATGTTGTCAAGCCACTATGTATGTAGTATTGTCCCAATGATGCCATGTTGTCAAGCCACTATGTCTGTATTCTTGTTCTAATGCTTCCATGTTGTCAAGACACTATGTCTGTATTCTTGTCCCAGTGATGCCATGTTGTCCAGCCTCTATGTATTTAGTCTTTTCCTAATGATGCCATGATGTCAAAACACTATGTATGTATTCTTGTTCCAGTGATGCCATGTTGTCAATCCACTATGTATGCAGTATTGACCCAATGAAGCCATATTGTCAAGCCATTATGTCTGTACTCTTATTTAAATGATGCCATGTTGTCAAGCCACTATGTATGTACTCTTGTCCCAATGATGCTATGTTGTCCAGCCAATATGTATTTAATCTTGTCTCAATGATGCCATGCTGTCAAGAAACTTGTGGCATAACCACTATCCACCATTATTCAGTTGCCAAGAATGCACGCCAAGAAGAGGGGAAAATGTAAAACAATTAACGGCGCACAACTCAAACTGGAACTGAACAAGTGACAGATGAAGTCAATTCTGGGAAAGATTTCATCAGCCAAGGCACAAGAGATCATTGGCTAAAAAGAGACACGTCACAACGCCTCCATTTGAAAACCCGCTTAAAATATGTTAATCGCGCACTCTTTCTGCAAACTGCCTGATGAACAGACGTGAAAGCTAGTGTGACCGATTTTCAAATAGGGAAGGCAGAATGTCTGAATCCGAGGTGAGCTTGTTAATCCTTAGATTAAACTGATGACCAGATGTATCAAGTATCAAGTAATGGTATCCAGTGTTTGTAATGTCAATTGAAATGTATTATTTTAAATTACAACCCTCTGAAGTGTAAAATGCTCGACTGTTAGATTCTGACGACGCAGAGCCGATTCCCGGGCAAATTGACAATCTACTACTCTCTTCGAATACTGCAATCTCTGATATTCTTAAAGATAATTATTAACTTTAAGAAGTGCATAATACTACTACATTCTATTCTGGACAACTGTACGAAGTGATGATTCTAAAGCAATCTTGTGCTTTTCATCAGAAACACTGCTAAAAATGCTATCACTATCTACAGCTAAAATGACAGTTCGTGTACTAGAATGAGTGCCTTGTTCTAAAACAGACTTACCTATGTCTATTTTCAATTTAGGAAGCTGAAAGAGAAATCAAATGTTCCCTTTCTCCTTCATCTATTGAAAACATAGTGTTTGATGGAATAAATATTTATATTTGTGTCAAAATTTAATTAGATAAGGGCACTTATGAATTGCATTACCTCAGAAAAGTTGTGCTTCGCGGAACTCCACCACCAGAAGTTGACTTAACTCATTACTCAACACAACTTAAAAACACAATCCCACACCACCCAACACTCAACACAACAACAACAGATAATGGGAAAGGAGTTATACAAAGAAGAAGAAGAAGTTGGTTAATTGGGACAACACAGAGAATCATTTATACACACTACAAACCCAATTGAGTTATAGAAATGTTATAAATGTATGTCATTTATTTACATGCATCTTGAAACCTCCTCACTCTTGTCACTGTCTTACTGTACACGTCTCACTGACCCCAGGTCCAATGAGAACTTAATACAGCAGGAACCAACTGAGACAAGGCGTACACAGTGTGATAAACTCTGACCACCCAAAATTAACCCAACACTAGATTAGAGAAAAGAAGGGCGGGGGGGGGTGGGGGGGGGAACTAGTTCCTACTTCAGGAATTTAGGTTTCTTCCGACCTACTTCTAGAATATTGCATTGGTAGGATTGTATATGTTTATGTGAATTTTACACAGTGAAGTCTTGGTGGCAACCCATTGGCAACCAATTGGCATCCAACTGGCAACCAACTGGCCAACAACCAAACCAAACCACAGAGAGAAAGAGATGAACCGCACTTGAGATGGAGGATGACTTGACCATGAGCAGTGTATGGGGAGGCCTTCAGAGGAGCTACACGGGCAGACCTGAAGTGGATCTATCAGTCAATGGACCCAGGCCTATCATAATCCTCCAAATCATAAGGTTATCTCTCTCTTAGAAAGAAAACACACAACACTTAGATTCATCATCTTCACACTTAGCATGTACCACATTCAAATGTATACCATGTTTCCACTCTTATTGACATCTCATGTATTGATGCTTATTTGTTGATGGTCTGTGACATTGGTCCTATATACATTTTTCTAATTTATCTTGTGCAAACCACAAGAGAAAGTGTATTTACCAGGCCAGAAGACACAGGCCCATTCAATAAATAATTTAACTGTCACTGACCTTATGTTGATTTATTAGTTCAACTTATCTGTGATTCACCGTTTAATGTGTACATCATGTGGTCAAGATCTATTGTGATTGGTTATGTGTTTAATTGTTTAAAAACAAATTCAATCATGATGAAATACTAAAAAGGGGGAGGAAAGACTAGGTCTATCAACTGCTCAATATCCATGCTTTCTTAACATAAATCAGGCTGAGAGAATTCTCCAGACTTTCCTCAGATTTGATAAACAAAAGGGGGGCTCCAGAGCTATAAGAATCTTTGGAGAAGGGGCAGAATCCCAGTTGGTATTCATTATTCTCACCAGGGCCATAATCTATATCTCCTAGACTAAATTAAATAAGACGAGGTCTGCAGATAACTCGAGGGTCATATTCTGGGGTTATTGAAGACAGAAGAGGATGGGGCTCAACTTCTTTGATTAGAAATGGGGCATGCACCACAGTGATTTCCCACTCCCTTCAGAATATATGACATATTGTGATGGCTACGTCCTGGATGGTTCCCATAAATAAATTAAACAATTATATAATACATTGTGTGTAATTAAACGGTTACATAAAACATTGTGTAATTGAACGGTTACATAAAACATTGTATTACATAAAACATTAACACAGATATCTTTAGATTTTGAAGCATTGTCCTTTTCTGATATGATTAACAGACACCATGAGGGGTATTGATTGACAGCACATGATAATGACATTTATAGATAAATAAGAGTAGGTGACTGATCATTTCTTCTGAATAAGGAGGGCATCTTTCAAATAGGTTTATACTTCAGAAAAAGGTGCTCCAGGAGAAATATAGAGTGTGAATCTACTATTCAAACCCTACTTCTCTTCCAGAGAAGGTGTTCTTTTCCTGAGAAGTCTGATCTTACAGCATTTCATCAACCACCAGGAAATCTTATCCGGAGGGGAATCTCTGTCTAATTTCAGATTCTTTTCTTTTACTAGGGATTAATTCTGGTTACTTCAATGCTTGCTGCCTTTGGCTTTTCCAGCATTGACAGACAGACATAACATAAGTGTTTAATATTGTGCATGCTCTGTTGTATACTTGCAGCTCAGGGACTGACAAGCTTACGCGGATCAGACCACACTGCATTTATATTTTTTTAGGCAGGGCAAATAGAGCAATAAATTCTAGGCATGGCGGAAACTGCTAAGTTTCGGGCCCAAATAACAGAAACAGGTAGGGAATGCGGGTTAGATGGCCCTGAGCTAGCTAACTGTATTTCAGAGGCATTCGACAAAAGAGAAAGACTGCAAGCGGAATTGGCCCTCAAAGAAAAACAGCTTCAGGCTGAATTAGCGGAGAGGGAAAAACGACTTCAGGCAGAGATAGAGGAGAAAGAGAAAAGATTTCAAGCAGAATTGGAGGAGAAAGAGAAACGACTACAGGCTGAAATGGAAGATAAGGAGAGAGAGCGTCAGCACCAACTGGAGTTGAAGAGGATGGAGACTGAACTGGAGATCCGGAGACTAGAGAAAGGGAGTGGTCCTACACCCTCAACCTCATCAGGATTGCCAGTGACAGAACCACATCCTCACGTCTCCCACCTTGATTCAGGAGCTATGTCATTTCCGCTTGAACCATTCAATGAACAGACTGACCCCATCGAAGGATTTTTATAACGCTTCGAGGCAATGGCTGTCAGCTGTGGGTTTGAAGAAGGGAGATGGGCGACGAAGTTAGCGCAGGCTTTAAGATCTACCGCGTATGACGTGTTCTCGAGGCTTACTCGTGAGGAACAACAGGAATACGAAACACTCAAAAAGGCACTCTTGAGCCGATTCGAAGTGGACGGGGATTCTTACAAAGCTCGTTTCAAAACCGCAAGGAAAGAACCGGGTGAGAGTTATGCGCAACTAGTTGAAAGACTGAAGGTCATACATACAAAGATGGGCTTGCTTAGGAGGATTTGAGGAGAGTTTTGAGGGACTCCGTGAAATGATCATCATTGATCAGATAAGGGGAAGATGTCGAATGAAATGAAAGCATTCTTAACCCAAAACGGGTCTGACCTCCTAGAAACTATAATCATCCTGGCAGAGAGATTTGAAAAATCTCAGAAGGAGATGGGAGGAAAGGGATGTTCGAACAACACCCCCTCTCAAGATAAAACTCCAAAGCCAAAGGAGGGTGAAAACACTTTAGCCACCAAGAAAAATGGGAAATCCAAGAAAAACACTCAAAACACAGCCCAAACTGCGCCGAAGGAGGAAAAACCATTCTGTACCCATTGCAAAATTAGAGGTCACACATTTCAGAATTGCAGGAAGAAGCCATCTCCACACACAGCGGCCTGTTTAGCCAACCAAAAAGAGAAAAGAGTGAGCACTGGTGAAACGTCCAAACAGACACCTCATCAAGACACATAATCTCGTATTCCGGTTGTAGAATCCATCTTGCTAAATGGATTCAAAACGACCTGTTTATATGATACTGGATTATCGTATGACTGTGTTGTTTCATCATCCTTAGTTCACCCTGAACAGGTGACAGAGGAAATAGTGGAATTACAGGGACCACTGAAGGGTTCAACAAATATGTCTCTTCCAGTGGCAAAAGTGAACATAGCCTCGCGGTATGTCACTGGGACAATCAAGGCAGCAGTCTTGGATGATCCAATATATCCTGTAATCCTCGGCTGTAGATTTATCGTTCTAGGAGAACATGTTCAACCTGTGGCGATGGCGACCATGACCACTCGATCCCAGGCGAAAAAGACTCCAGAAACAACTACGCCAATCCCTCGAACGGAGGAACTGAAGAGGGCACAAGAGGCCGACAGCACCTTTGTTCCCTGCTTCAGAAAACTGCCAAAATCACATTTACCACTACGTAAAGGTGATCTGTTCATGAAGTCAGCACTTCTTTACAGAAAAGCAGGACGAGCTGGACAAGAGTTTAATCAACTTGTTGTACGAACTCCATACAGGACTCAGATCTTGGAAATGGATCATAGTCTACCATTCAGTGGGCATATGGGTATCAACGCTACTACACAGCGGATTACAACTCACTACTTTTAGCCAGGTATGAACTCAGACATACAACGGTGTGTAAAATCATGCCCACTGTGTCAGAAAGTATCACCAAAACACCGGACACCACCGGCAATGTTGGGTGAATCGCCAATCACTGGAATTCCATTTGAGAAAGTGGCTGTAGACATAGTCGGACCTCTCTCAGCAACGAAGAGGCGAAACCGATTCATATTAACGCTTCTGGACACAACAACCATGTGGGCCGAAGCGGTTCCTATGCCCAGCTGTGACTCCAAACACGTCGCTGATGCATTATTAGGAATATTCACCCGTCTAGGATTTCCACAAAGGATCTTGACAGACAACGATTCACAGTTTCGTGGTAAGCTCATGGAAGAGACCTTCAAACTTTTTCATGCACGCCATATCTTCAGTTCACCATATCACCCGCAGTCAAATGGACTTGTGGAAAGGTGGAACGGTACATTGATTAGTATCCTGCGCAAAAATGCCCAGGAGAAGACAGAGGATTGGGACTTGTATTTACCTGCAGCTTTATTCGTTTACAGGGAAGTACCCCATCACTCAACAGGTTTTGCTCCAGCCACACTGTTGTTTGGACGACCGATCAAAGGACCACTTGAGGCGTTACTTCGAACCTGTACCGATAACACTACAGATGATACAGTCGTGACTGCATCTACATATGTTGCCGAGTTGAAAAATCGTTTACAACACAGTTGGAAACAAGCGAATGTCAATCTACGTCAAGCCAGACGAAGAATTGCTCGTAATTTCAACCGCCAGGCAAAGGATAGAGAGTTAGAGGTAGGAGAGAAGGTGATGTTGCTGCTTCCAACCAGTCAGAATAAGCTGCAGATTGGATGGAGAGGACCTTATGTAGTGACGGAGAAGATCTCACGTACCAACTACAGAATTTCAGTCAAAGGCAAGATGAAAGTATTTCACATAAACCTCTTGAAGAAGTATCATGAAAGACCCTCAACCACCGAACCTGCACATCTGATGGAAATGAGTGTGGCTACTGAAGTCGAAGAAGGATCAACAATGGGAGTCGAGTACCCAATGCAAGCCAAAGAGACCTTTAAGGATGTGGAAATCAATCCCAACTTAACAAAGGATCAGCAAAAACAGATTAGGAACTTATGGCAAAATATGCAGAAGTACTTACGGATAAGCCAGGAAGAACTGATTTGGAGGAATTTGACATGAAGTTAAATGACACAGTGCCTGCGCGAGTCAAGACTTACCCAGTTCCTTATGCAAAGCAAAAGACTTTAGAGGAAGAAATACAACAGCTGCTCACCGCAGGGATAATCTCACCATCTGAATCACATTACAGTGCTAGCGTCGTCTTATTGAGAAAGCCAAGTGGAGAACATAGATTGTGCATCGATTATCGACAGCTCAATGCCATTACTGAATTCCAAGCAGAACCTCTGCCTGATCAGAATAAACTCTTCACAGCACTCAACCGAGCTAAGTACTTTACTAGGATTGATCTCAGTAAGGGATATTATCAGATTCCTGTAAAACTGGAAGTTAGACCATGGTTAGCTTTTAGCACGCCTGGAGGACACTATGAGTTCAACGTTCTTCCATTCGGATTAAGTAATGCTCCCAGCGTTTTTACAAGTATGATGAGAAAATTACTTGACCCACTACAGCATCCAGACATCAGTCACTTCATGGATGACATCCTGATTGCAACTAAAACATTTAAAGAGCATGTAAAAACACTGCATCTTTTGTTCAGGCGCCTCAGAGAAACTGGATTGACGGCTAGACCAAAGAAGTGTCAAATAGGATTCCAAGAATTGGACTTTCTAAGTCATAAGATATCTCATGGACTGATAACTCCACAAGAGGGAAATGTGGACACCTCGTCCAAAAACAAAGAAGGATGTAAGATCATTTGTATCCATATGTGGATTCTATCAAAAATACATCAGGGACTTCAACACTCTGTCAGCACCTTTAACGGATCTTACCAAAAGGGGGAAACCAGAGAAAGTCACTTGGTCAGCTGACTGTGAGAGAGCTTTCACAGCACTAAAGCAGGCATTAACTGCTCATCCAGTCTTACATCTACCAGACCTCGACCAACCATTCGTGCTGCGCACCGATGCCAGTAACATAGGAATTGGGGCAACGTTGTTGCAGAGAAATGGAGATTTACTATCAGAGATATTCCCTGTAGCCTATGCTAGCAGGAAATTAAATGCAGCAGAGAGAAATTACAGTACTATCAAGAGAGAATGTCTTGCGTTCGTATGGAGTGTACAGAAATTTCAGGCATACCTATATGGCAAACACTTCACAGTGCAATGTGACCATCAACCACTCATGTTTCTCGCAGCATCCAAGACTTTGAATGCCTGACTTATGAGGTGGTCGCTGCTTCTTCAACCTTACTCGTTCCAGGTTGAATACGTTCCTGGGAAAATGAATGTGGGAGCGGTTTCCTGAGTCGACACCCAGTGCCTGATGAACCAGGTCAATCAGATGCAGAAGAGAATACAATGGAGGAAACCACGGGAACAGCTTGATAACTGAAAATGTTGGAAACATAGTTCCATACCGTAGAACAATCTGGGGTGGGGCCATGTGGCATAACCACTATCCACCATTATTCAGTTGCCAAGAATGCACGCCAAGAAGAGGGGAAAATGTAAAACAATTGACGGCGCACAACTCAAACTGGAACTGAACAAGTGACAGATGACGTCAATTCTGGGAAAGATTTCATCAGCCAAGGCACAAGAGATCATTGGCTAAAAAGAGACACGTGACAACGCCTCCATTTGAAAACCCACTTAGAATATGTTAATCGCGCACAATTTATGCAAACTGCCTGATGAACAGACGTGAAAGCTAGTGTGACCGATTTTCAAATAGGGAAGGCAGAATGTCTGAATCCGAGGTGAGCTTGTTAATCCTTAGATTAAACTGATGACCAGATGTATCAAGTATCAAGTAATGGTATCCAGTGTTTGTAATGTCAATTGAAATGTATTATTTTAAATTAAAACCCTCTGAAGTGTAAAATGCTCGACTGTTAGATTGTGACGACGCAGAGCCGAATCCCGGGCAAATTGACAATCTACTACTCTCTTCGAATACTGCAATCTCTGATATTCTTAAAGATAATTATTAACTTTAAGAAGTGCATAATACTACTACATTCTATTCTGGACAACTGTACGAAGTGATGATTCTAAAGCAATCTTGTGCCTTTCATCAAAAACACTGCTAAAAATGCTATCACTATCTACAGCTAAAATGACAGTTCGTGTACTAGAATGAGTGCCTTGTTCTAAAACAGATTTATCTATGTCTATTTTCAATTTAGGAAGCTGAAAGAGAAATCAAATCTTCCCTTTCTCCTTCATCTATTGAATAAATAGGGTTTGATGGAATAAATATTTATATTTGTGTCAAAATTTAATTAGATAAGGGCACTTATGAACTGCATTACCTCAGAAAAGTTGTGCTTCGCGGAACTCCACTACCAGAAGTTGACTTAACTCATTACTCAACACAACTTAAAAACACAACCCCACACCACCCAACACTCAACACAACAACAACAGATAATGGGAAAGGAGTTATTATACAAAGCAGAAGAAGAAGTTGGTTAATTGGGAAAACACAGAGAATCATTTATACACACTACAAACCCAATTGAGTTATAGAAATGTTATAAATGTATGTCATTTATTTACATGCATCTTGACATCTCCTCACTCTTGTCTCTGTCTTACTGTACACGTCTCACTGACCCCAGGTCCAATGAGAACTTACATACAGCAGGAACCAACTGAGACAAGGCGTACACAGTGTGATAAACTCTGACCACCCCAAATTAACCCAACACTAGATTAGAGAAAAGAAGGGCGGGAGGGGGGGGGGGGGGAACTAGTTCCTACTTCAGGAATTTAGGTTTCTTCCGACCTACTTATAGAATATTGCATTGGTAGGATTGTATATGTTTATGTGAATTTTACACAGTGAAGTCTTGGTGGCAACCCATTGGCAACCAATTGGCATCCAACTGGCAACCAACTGGCAATCAACTGGCCAACAACCAAACCAGACCACAGAGAGAAAGAGATGAACCGCACTTGAGATGGAGTATGACTTGGCCATGAGCAGAGTATGGGGAGGCCTTCAGAGGAGCTACACGGGCAGACCTGAAGTGGATCTATCAGTCAATGGACCCAGGCCTATCCTAATCCTCCAAATCATAAGGTTATCTCTCTCTTAGAAAGAAAACACACAACACTCAGATTCATCAAATGTATACCATGTTTCCACTCTTATTGACATCTCATGTATTGATGCTTATTTGTTGATGGTCTGTGACATTGGTCCTATATGCATTTTACTAATTTATCTTGTGCAAACCACAAGAGAAAGTGTATTTACCAGGCAGAAGACACAGGCCCATTCAATAAATAATTTAACTGTCACTGATCTTATGTTGATTTATTAGTTCAACCTATCTGTGATTCACCCTTTAATGTGTACATCATGTGGTCAAGATCTATTGTGATTGGTTATGTGTTTAATTGTTTAAAAACAAATTAAATCATGATGAAATACTAAAAAGGGGGAGGAAAGACTAGGTCTATCAACTGCTCAATATCCATGCTTTCTTAACATAAATCAGGCTGAGAGAATTCTCCAGACTTTCCTCAGATTTGATAAACAAAAGGGGGGCTCCAGAGCTATAAGGATCTTTGGAGAAGGGGCAGAATCCCAGTTGGTATTCATTATTCTCACCAGGGCCATAATCTATATCTCCTAGACTAAATTAAATAAGACGAGGCCTGCAGATAACTCGAGGGTCATATTCTGGGGTTATTGAAGACAGAAGAGGATGGGGCCCAACTTCTTTGATTAGAAATGGGGCATGCACCACAGTGATTTCCCACTCCCTTCAGAATATATGACAACACTATATATGTATTCTTGTCCCAAATGATGCCTTGTTGTCAAGCCACTATGTGTGTAGTCTTGTCCCAATTGTTTTATGTTGTCATGCCACTATGTCTGTATTCTTATTCCAATGGTGCCATGTTGTCAAGGCACTATGTATGTATTCTTGTCCCAATGATGCCATGTTGTCAAGGCACTATGTATGTATTCTTGTCCCAATGATGCCATGTTGTCAGGCCACTATTGTGACGGGATGAGCCTAGATCATTATGCGAACACCGCCAATACTACGTTAGCTGGTTTTCTATTTACTTTTTGAATGTAGTACATCGTCTATATGAACAATAATGACGTCATATTGATGACACAGACATTTTCTACGCTAAACCTATACACAGCACTATTGGGGACGGCATTTATTTCCACGTCATCTATTCATGTGACGTCGTATTCTATTTCCCTTGTCTTCGACCCTTTTCGACTGTAGCAAGTCTAATAACTGGGGATATATTCATATGTCCGTCACTGCCTAGCGATGGGAATGAGGCGACACGCTATTAGTACTAACGTACCGGAATCCGTAACTATAGCCTGTTCAGAAATGAATGCCTTCATTCACGATCAAGTTTTATGAAAACTGTCTGTTGCATCATTATGAAATTTTTCCTGCCGTCTTATATTTACTCCCACCCAAGGAATATGTCTTTGATAGGTCCGAAGGCAACTTACATCATCGAAAACGGAGACATTTCTTTGATGTTTTTGCGAAAATGTAGTGAATTTACTCTAACAAACTAGTTATACGGTAAAGCACGTCATTTAGGATAACGACACAATTACAAGGCGTAGCCAGATTCGTATAGGAGTGGGTGAAATTTTTTTTAAAGTCACTTAAAAGTCGACAGGGTCGACTGCATTGCACGAGTTTTTATCCCATATGGCTCAGTCTCTTTCCGCGGCGCGGAAAGCGTAGCACCAAGCACGAACTCTGTAGCTCCAGTAACGACCCTCTGGAGTCTCCGATAAAATGCACTCGTGAAATGAAGGGTGCTTCCCAGAATCGAACACACTACCTTCGGAGCCCGAGTCAGACGGCTTGACTACTTCAAAACGGAGACTCCCGAGAGTTGTGCAATGTGTAATATTAGCAAAGACAGAGAATTTACAGACGCATGGGGTAAATAATGTGTAAATTGAAAGGAAAGTAGAAGGAATATATTTCTTACCTTATTTTTCATTTCCTTCTTGTTTCTTCAGCTGCTGGTTAATAATATGTACACAAGGAGTCATGTTACTAGGATGCATTTAGCTTTTTACATTGAGTTCGTGAAAGCTTCCAAATAGCTGTGCGTTAATGTGCGTATGGAGTAATCAGAAATGATACCGCAATTTAGTCATCATGTGTCCATTTTTAAGGATCTGTTTAGCTGTCTGTGTAGTTTGTTCCCACGTACACATGAGTGACAGCCCCGCTTTGAGTCTTCGTGAAAGATTTTCTACTCTGCTGTTTACCGTTCAGAGACGGATCATAATTACCTGTTTTGCACTATGAAAATAGTTGTCTCCGTAGTGGGCTTTCTTCTTAATGGACAAGATGTTGGTCCTATTTTCATTGAAGTTTATAGATTGATTCGTATGTACGTGTGTTGTTTCCTAATTTGACAACGTGTTTGCTCTCACGTTTCTTGTTTTGCCACAATATGTCAGTTTCCACCGCAATATTACACTTCTGTTGGTATTCAATGCATTTAGTGTTGTTGTTATTGTTTTTTTCAACGCCAGATGTTTATCACCGTTGAGGGCTTCCGGAACTGAACATTCATCACTGTGGAATACAAACTGTTGCCATTGACAAGTTGTATTGTTTGTGCCGATGCTGTAATATTTAGGGCCTGCAATTCGTCTGAATAGTTGGAGCACAATATCCCAGTAAGTGTACGTGTGGATTAATGTCTGCGATCTGCCCAGACCTCAATCTGTGTGGGACGATTCCAGTATGTTGGTGACTGCTCTCGTTTGCATAAAATTCAATCCACCCTTTCTCCAATAGTCACATTTTCCCCGAAACTTTTATCAATATTTAATAGTGTGGACTGGGTTAGTATCTTGACGTCAGCAATTCGTCAGTATTGTCAGCTGCCACCTGTCCTTTAATTTTAGTCCACACACGTTCTATAGGGTTTAAATGAGAATATGGCGGAAGTCTCAAGCACCTATGGCCATGCTCTTCTATCAACATGTCGATTTGATATTTCTTGCTTTTTTGCGCATGTTTTAAAAGGGACAACAATTGTAGCTTGAAATATGTTTCTGGAAATGGTATATTTTCCCTTTGGTGCCATATCTTTATTGCTTCCTTTGTGCTCGATGCCGTAGGTATTTTGTCTTCTTGGGCAACAGCATTGTAATATGATGCATTGTCCATAATTAGACAAGACGGTCTTTCAAGGGATGGAAGTACTGTATCCTTAAGCTAATTTCTAAATACATTACCATTCATCTCATTATGATAGTCCCTATTGTCTGTATGCTTTGATACGAACACGAGTCCAGCATTCTGTAGTTAGCCATTATGCTACCAGTATGGGTCTATGACCAAACGCTGTCTTTTACTACTTGGAACATATCGCTGTATCTTTCCTTCCATTGATTGCCAATCCTTTTCATTTGTGTGGTGCACATTGATCCGCGTCTCATCCAAATACAATATGTCATAATTTTCTTTTCGCCTCTCCCTTATTTCACGTAGATATCTGCTTCTCATGGCTCCTAAATGCGGTTGCTCGCAAAGGATATTTCTACCTCCCTTGTTCTTTCTAAAAGTGAAGCCTAATGTCCTTATAATGTTCCACAAAGTTGTTTTGGATAGCACTATGTCATTGTTCTTTCTCAACCAAACCCTAAGTTTTCTTACAGTCACTGTTTCTTTGGCATCCAGCATTTTTATAATAGCTCGCCTTATGACATCCTTGTCAAAGCTGTCTACAATTGCCTTTCTACCTACCGTTTGCTTATCGTGTGTTGTTTTATTCCATATTCTTGTACCCATCGACGAAATGACCGTTTACTCAAACCCAATGCATTTGTAACAGTATGAAACAGTTTCCTGCGATCAGCTTCTTGAAAAGAATATGTATGTACAACTTCATAGCGATGCTTTGATGTGTACACAATTTCACATTTAATCCCATTGAACAATATTCACACATTAAAATGTTAGTGATAAGTGGAAAGATTTATTTATATAATCACGTTTCATGAAAGCACCCACGTTGACGACAACTCTGAATACTCCCATTTAAACTGTGCGGGGACTTGCCGTAAGAAAAGTCCCGCGCACCAAGGAAAATATTCAGTACTGAGCGCTGATTTTCTGGGTTAAAATGTAATCCATTTAATAATTTGCACTTAATCTCTAACCCGTAAATTATATCAGTCAATCAATCAATCAATCATGTGCCATGCCGGAAAGCGTTGGCGGTCATTACTGGCCATTTCACTCTATCACCGGAGTCGTGGATCAGCTCAGTGTTCCTGTCTCGTCCATGCCACGTGGCCAAGCCATCCAAGTATTTTCCTCTCGGTCTTCCTCTTGGTCTGTTCCCCTCGATCTTGCCAGTTGTCAATAAGTTCTCCAATCCATTTCTTCTCACAACATGTCCAAAACATATAAACAAACTTTGAAATCTGCTGTACAATCTCCAGAACAAAAATTGTTTTGTTGGGTGGATATAATGATATGATTATATGCTATATCTCATCATTTTCCCTCACTTGGTTATTGAGGTATAGAATTTTATATTGGGGCAGACAAAAGTAAACAGACTATAACGACTTCTTTCAGTTTCAAAACAGCCATAGCTGCCCGGCAGAATAGAGCTTACTGAAGTGAGCTGAAATAAATAATTAACCGGGGATAACTGAGACATCCTAAAGCAAGAAGTCTGGAATATCTCAGCCCCCCTTGCCTGACTGCCATATTTTGATCTACTAGCTCATATATTCGTTGGGGTACACTTCACGACTTTGGGACGACAATTGATTTTGTTTTATTTAAGGGGCCTCACTGCTCATACTGCTGAAACCTAAACTTGGAACGGTTACCGAAACGGAGAGCCACGAACCAGTGGAGACGGAACCTTGCATCCAGAGTAGCATCTGTATTCTTGTACTAATGATACCATGTTGTCAAGCCACTATGTCTGTAGTTTTGACCAAATGGTGCCATGTTGTCGAGCCACTGTCTGTATTCTTGTCCTAATGATGCCATGTTGCCAAGCCACTATCATTGAATGTCAGAAAGAGAGTGTGGTATGTTATATAGAACCTGTTTTGGTGTATGGCAGTTAATTGCGAAAAACTGAACAAAAAATGAGGACGAGTGTAGGAGCAACCGAGATATGGTTTCTGAGTCGAATTGTGTGAATACCTTGGACTGCCAGAGTAACTATCGGCTATTGCCTGGAAGAGGCTACTGAAATGTTAACGTTATATACAACAATGAGAAAGAAACAAACAGCTGCCTTTGGTCATGTGATGAGAAAAGAGGCATGAGACAGTCAGTCTACCAGCTGTAAATGTTGATGAGATAGTCTACCAGCTGTAAATGTTGATGAGAGAGACAGTCTTCCTGTTGTAAATGTTGATGAGAGCTTCAGTCTGCCTGCTGTAAATGTTGATCAGAGAGTAATTCTCCTGCTGTATATGTTGATGAGACATTCAGTCTTCCAGCTATAAATGTTGATGAAAGAGTCAGTCTCCAAACTGCAAATTTTGATGAGGGAGTCAGTCTTTCTGCTGTAAATGTTGATGAGAGAGTCAGTCTACCAGCTGTAAATGTTGATGAAAGAGTCAGTCTCCCAGCTGTAAATGTTGATGAAGAGTCAGTCTCCCAGCTGTAAATGTTGATGAGGGAGTCAGTCTTTCTCCTGTAAATGTTGATGAGAGAGTCAGACTCCCTGCTGTACATGTTGATGAGAGTCAGACTCCCTGCTGTACATGTTGATGAGAGTCAGTCTATTTGTGGTAAATGTTGATGAGAGAGTCAGTATATCTGTGGTAAATGTTGATGAGAGTGTCAGTCTATCTGTGGTAAATGTTGATGAGAGTGTCAGTCTATCTGTGGTAAATGTTGATGAGAGAGTCAGTCTATCTGTGGTAAATGTTGTTGAGAGAATCAGTCTATCTGTGGTAAATGTTGATGAGAGTGTCAGTCTATCTGTGGTAAATGTTGATGAGAGAGTCAGTCTATCTGTGGTAAATGTTGTTGAGAGAATCAGTCTATCTGTGGTAAATGTTGGTGAAAGAGTCAGTCTCCCTGCTGTACATGATGATGAGAGAGCCAATCTGCCTGTTGTAAATGTTGATGAGCGAGTCAGTCTCACAACAATTGCCATTATCAATATTGCGCTCCAAGTGGATATTCAGTGAAATTTTATTTTTTTTTAAATGTGTTTCGTACAGATGAACAATTATACAAATTGAAAATTTAGCAATGCGAGGTGAGTCTATAAATCTTCAATAATAACTTAATATCACATGTTCACATGAATAAATACTCTTCAACTGACACATGAATCTAATTTCGGAAAAAATTCACATCTAAAGTTACAAACGGTCGGAGATGTGGTTGTAAGTCATGAACTGACAGGAGATGTTGACATAATCTTCAACTGACAAGAGATGTTGATAGTCATAATCTGAAACGAGATTTTGATGTAAATATTCAATTGACATTATATTTTCATGTAACTATTCAGCTGACTGGAGATTTTGATGCAACTATTCAACTGACTGCAGATTTTGATGTAACTATTCAACTGACGCGAGATTGTGATGTAACTATTCAATTGAGTGGAGGATGTGATATAACTATTCAACTGACAGGAGATGTTGATGTAACTATTCAAATGACTGGAGGTTTGCATGTAACTATTCAACTGACAAGAAATTTTGATGTAACTATTCAATTGACTGGAGGATGTGATGTAACTATTCAACTGACTGGAGGTTGTCATGTAACTATTCAATTGACTGGAGGTTGTGATGTATCTATTCAACTGGCACGAGATGATGATGTTAGTATTCAACTGACTGGAGGTTTTCATGTAACTATTCAACTGACAGGAGATTTTGATGTAATTATTCATCTGACAGGAGAATTTGATGTAACTATTCAAATTGCAGAAGATTTTTATGTAACTATTCAACTGATATAAGATTTGTATGTAACTATTCATCTGACAGGTAATGTTGATGCAACTATTCAACTGATAATGCTGGCAGCTAGATACCCATGACCTATGAATGTATATTGTTCCAAAATGACAACAGCCTGTTAGAATCGGAGCTTTCAGAACGGGAAGACGTGGCAAGAACACAACACAGAAGAGTATTTAGGATGCGTAACTTCTTGAACTGTAAAGATAGGTACAATACAATAGCTAAAATACAGAGTATAAATGAACAATGGGAAATGTTAAGGGACTCCATTCATATAACGAGTGAAGAAATATTACCAGACAGAAGCCAAAAAGCTAAGAAATAATGGATGACTGAAGAAATCTTAAAGTTTATAGACAAAAGAAAACAGTAAACATGACAAACAAGAATATACTAAGATAAATAAAGAAATAAAAGATAAATGTGCGAAATCAAACGAAAGTTGGTTAAACGAGCAGTGCAAGAAAATTGAATTAAATTATTTTAGATATAAAAGATATGTTCAGACAACTCAGTGAGCTCACGGGAAGAAAAATAAGAATATATACAGGGTGTTCAAATTCAAAAACAGGACAGACATTATTGACGGAAGGTGCTATATGAAGAGGTGAAATAAATATATAAGAGAATTATATGATTGAGAAAGGGAAGAATTCACAGTAGAAAGTAACTTAGAAGGTCCACCTATTCTAAAAGAAGAAGTCGCTGACGCTGTAAGACATATGAAGAAAGGAAGAACAATTTGGTCAGATGGAATCACAATTTTTGAGAAAATTAGAAGTACTGGGAGAATTTTGAGTAGGTATATTGACCAAAATGTGAATATTTACAGCAATGGATATCTACCGAGCGATATGTAGAAATCTACATTTAAAGCTATACCAAAAAGACCAGAGAAAAAGCAACGGCTGCAGCAGGATATAACAATATGAATTGGAAACAAATAGGTATATTAAGCTCCTGCGAGAAGAAACGTACTAAACATCAACACGTTGCACATACCTTACAAGGAGATCCATCGTATCGCGAAATACAGGTAAAAATCCGAAATCAGAAGCACTCAATAAATATGTGTGTATTGTATTATTCATTTTATATATTTATTGAGTGCTTCTGATTTCGGATTTTCACCTGTATTTCGCGATACGATGGATCTCCTTGTAAGGTATGTGCAACGTGTTGATGTTTAGTACGTTTCTTCTCGCAGGAGCTTAATATACTTATCTGTTACCAATGTGTTAACAATGGAGACGGAGCGCTTATGGGAATGTCCCGAATGCTGTGATGTCGGTTCCTAGATCAATCAATCAATCAATCAATCTGTTACCAATTGAAAAAGACCAGGAGCAATTTAATGCGAAGATTTTCGTACAGTTAATTTCATAAACCATGTGACCAAGCTTCTAATCTGGAATTGAAATGAGAAGAACAAGAAAGAAATTAAACATGGAAATTAGTGAAGAACAGTATGGATTTATGGAAGGAAAGGGCACAAACAATGCAATATATACATTCAATCAATCATGTGCCATGTCGGAAAGCGTGGGTGATCATGACTCGCTATTTCACTCGATCACCAGAGTCGTGCATAAGCTCAGTGTGGCTGTCTCGTCCATGCCATGTGGCCAAGCCATCCAGGTATTTTCCTCTCGGTCTTCCTCTTGGTCTGTTCCCTTCTATCTTGCCAGTTGTCACTAAGCCCTCCAATCCATTTCTTCTCATAACATGTCCAAAAATATTTGACTGTCTACGTCTAATTTCTCTAATCAATTTACGATTTTCATTTGTCTCCTGTAGTACTTGGTCATTGGTTTTTCTGACTGTCCATGGTATTCTTTGCATTTTCCTCAGAAACCACATTTCTGCAGCCATCAGATGTTTTTCAGCTTACTGCACATTGTCCAAGATTTACATCCATACAAAAGAACAGGCTCTATGTATCCCCTCAAAACTCTTTTTCTCGTTTCAATTGACATCTTTTTATTGGTCAGATTGTTTTTCATCTTGCTAAAGGCTACTTTCGCCATGGAGATTATTGTTATAATCTCTTCAAGGCATCTCCCATCAGATATTATGACTGCTCCGAGATAATTGTACCGATTCACTTGTTGAAGAATATTTCCATTTACTTGTATATTACATTGTGGCACTTCGTTCTTCCTATTGACGACCATAACCTGTGTCTTTTTACGATTTAATTCCAACCCCAGTTGCTCACTGTGTACAACAACCGCATCTGCTAATTGTTGCAGATCCTGCACATTGTCTGCAGTAAATACTGTATCATCTGCATATCTAATTATATTGACGTTTCGTCCTCCAATGCTGATTCCATTTATATCTTCTACATTTCTGAAAATATTTTCACTATACAGGGAAAAAAGATCTGGAGACATTACACATCCCTGCCTAACACCTCTCTTAATAGGCTGATATTGTTCCACTTCATTATCAATCCTTATGACAGCTTGTTGTTTCCAATATATGGTTTTTATAAGTCTAATTTCTTTCCCATATATACATTGAGGATACTAAATAGAGACACGGAAATACATATATTTGTGTTTCATAGATTATCGTAAAGTATTTGATAAAGTAAACTACGATGAACTGATTAAAATGTTGAAAGATATTAACATTGATGGGAACGATCTCAGAATTATAAAGAATATTCACTGGAATCAAGGCATCATCATCACCAAGTGCCCTGCCAACTGGCGTAGGCGTTAATGGCTCTTCGCAGATCTCTATCCTTTGTGTTCTGGATCAACTCTGCTGATGATATTCCTCCACGCCACCGTTTCAATAAACTAGCATCATCTCATTTGGTCTGCCTCTACCTCTCTACTCCTCGATCTTTTAAGTTGTCAAGATGTTATCCAATGCCTATCTTCTTATTACATAACCGACAAAAGCTGTTTGTCTCTTTCTTATTGTTGTATATAATGTTCTAATTTCATAAGCCTTATTCAGGCAATCATTGTCAGTTACTCTGACAGTCCAAGGAATTCGCAACGTTCGTCTCAGGAACCATATCTCTGTTGCTTCTAATTTCTTCTTAATTTGTTCATTCACATTCCACAATTCACAGCCATACAGCAAAACTGGTTCTACGTAGCATTTCAGCACTCTCTTTCTTACATTCAGTGGTAATGTAACATTGACTAAGATACTTTTCATTTTCTGAAACGCGGTTTTTGCCTGCCCTATTCTGCTCTTACTCGCTGTTGTACACCTTCCATCTGATGTTATAAATGCCCCTAGGTATTTAAAATTATACACTTAACTAAGAATTGTCCCTTCTATCGCTATGTCACAGTCTTGTGTTACCATTTTCTTTGATATCACAATTATTACTGTCTGCTTGGTATTCAATGAGTCTTTTCTTTGCACTCTCTGTTACTACAATTTCCAACAATTGTTGTAGGTCTGTTGCATTATCCGCCACCAATACTGTATCATCTGCAGAGTGTATTTTATTTATATTATAACCTCCAATTAGTATTCCTGGCTTCATTTTAATCTCTCTCATTATTACTTCGCTATATAGAGAGAAGAGATCTGGTGACAAGACACACACACCCCTGTCGTACTCCAAGCTCTATCTGTTCGTAACTGCCCACTTTATTTCGCATTTTAATTGAAGCTAATTGGTTTCAGTAAATATTCTTTATTATTCTTAAATCTTTCCCATCAATGTTGATATCTTCCAACATTTTAATGAGTTCATCATGTTTTACTTTATCAAATGCCTTAGTATAATCTATGAAGCACAGATATATGTCTTTCTGTGTCTCTATTGACCTGTCTATTAATGTCCGTAATGTATATATTGCATTGTTTGCACCCTTTCTTTCCACAAATCGATACTGTTCTTCACTAATTTCCATTTTTATTTTCTTTCTGGTTCTTCTCATTATAATTCTGAGTAGAAGCTTAGTGATATGGTTTATAAGGTTAATTGTACGAAAATCTTCACAATCAATTGCTCCTGGTCTTTTTGGTATAGCTATAAATACAGATTTCAGCATATCACTGGGTAAATATCCACTGCTGTAAATATCATTCAACATTTTGGTTAATATATCTACTCCAAATTCTCCCAATACTTCTAATTCTTCTATTGTGATTTCATCTGGTCCAGCTGTTTTTCCTTTTTTCATCCGTTTCATAGCGTCAGCGACTTCTTCTTTCAGAATAGGTGGACCTTCTAAGTTACTATCTTCTGTTAATTCTTCCCTTTCTCCTTCATATAATTCTCTTGTGTAATCATTCCACCTGTTCCTTATAACACTTTCCTCCAAAAATATCTTTCCTGTTTTTGATTTAAGACACCCTATATATATTCTTATTTTTCTTTCCGTGAGCTCACTGGTGTGTTTGTGCATATTTTCTTAATCGTTAATGGAATTTAATTCAGTTTTATTTTGCTCTGCTCGTTTAACCAACTTTCTTTTGCCTTCACACATTTATCTCTTATTTCTTTATTTATCTTAGCATATTTTTGTTTTTAATTTTTACTCTATTTTCATTTGTCCATCAGCATTAAGATTTCTTTATTCGTCCATTTTTTTCTTAGCTTTTTGGCTTCTCTCTGGTAATATTGCTTTGCTAGTTTGATGGATGAAGTCCCTTAACATTTCCCATTGTTCATTTATACTCTGCAATTTAGCTTTGGCAATGTACCTATTTTTCACAGTCACTCTGTATTGTTCTAAAATTCTTTATCTTTTTAATTTTTTCAGAACCTCTTTATTAAGTCTCACGTTCTTAACCATTTTTCCCTCTCTTTAATCTTACTTTTAATTGTCCACATAGTGGTACATGATCACTATTACAGTCAGCACAAGGCATTGTTTCTACATTAATTAAAACATTTCTAAATCTTTTAGTAATAAGTATGTAGTCAATTTGGTTGCGTATTTTCTTATCAGGTCTTTTCCGTGTGTATAGTCGTCTTTTATGGTGATTAAACTACGTGTTTTCAATTATCATATCATAGATATTTGCCCATTCTATTAGTTTCTCTCCTCTTTCATTTCTTGTACATGAACCATAATTCCCCATTACATCCTCCGTTTTTCCCATTTCTATTTTTGCACAAAAATCTCCCAGTATTATTTTTATTTCTTGTGATCAAATGTGAGCTATCGCCCTTTCTACTTCATCGTAAAAGTGTGGTATTTCTTCATCACTACTGCTTGTTGTTGGTGCATATACTTGTATAATATTGATATCTATTGTTGCCTTGATTTTGACCATAATAACTCTATATTAAATACAATAGTATCCATTAATTGACGTGGCTGTTTTTTCGTCAAATATTATTCCAACGCCTTTTTCGTGTGTATTCCCTCCAGAATAAATTAATGTGTGTTTGTCAGCTACAAGTTTGCTCGATCCCTTTCATCTCATCTCACTTATGCCTAGTATATAATATTATCATGCTATCCATCCCGCTTAGAACACTGTTCAACTTTCTCAGCTCATTTAATGTCCAAACATTCCATGTTCCTACTCTAAATGTATTGATTTTAGTTAATTGTTTTGCCATCAGTAGCTGGATTACAGTCTGGTGTCCCCTGTGGCTCATGACTGTCTCTGCCGTACGACAATGCCCTAAGACAGTCATTAGCGTCATTTACTGCCATTGAAACGTGTTTTGTCATGAAGTCTTGCGAAGTTAATGTGGTGGTTTCCCCATGCCTTCCACATCCGCATGGTGGCCTTTTACCTCTGCCTTTGACAGCCAATTCCAACTGTCAGGACTAGTGAGTGCCCTGCTCTGCTCAACTGCAGAGTTGTCCACTTATTCCGGTGGATACTCGGTCCCCAGAGCTGCGTTAGCCACACCGTGGTGTGTTTCCCATCCTCTACCAATGGTAGGGGCAGTTGGGATTATCCCTTGCTGCGACCGATTTGTGCAGCAGACCGTAGTCGCGTTGTGTTATAACGTGTTGGTATGGGAGCCGGTTGTTTAGAAAGCAATGGCAAACTACTGAACGTAAAACTTGCCTAGTATATCAACAGCAGCTGAAAAATGCTGGTGTTGACTGCAGCGTCCTGTAAGGGATATGCAACATAAAAAAAAAAGTTATGGTCTATGATAGCCAAAACTCTCCAGTACTTTTACAGGAACCAAGTAGCAGCAATTAAAATGGGAAATAAAGAGGGCAATTATGGACAAATAAAGGTAGGAGTACGACACTGATGTGTCTTGTCAACGAATCTCGTCTCCCTCTATCCATCCATCCATCCATCCATCCATCCATCATGTGCCATGCAGATAAGCAGGGTGGTCATGATTCACCATTTCACACGATCACCAGAGTCATGGATCAGTTCAGTGTTCTTGTCTCGACCATAATACGTGGTTAAGCCATCTAGATATTTACTTCTCTGTCTTCCCCTTGTGTTCTCTTCCCCTCGATCTTACCTGTTTTCACCAAGTTCTCCCATTTATTTCTTCTCATAACGTGTCAAAAATGTTGACTATCTATGTCTAATTTCTCTAATAAATTTACGATTTTCATTTGTTTCTTGTAGGACTTGGTCATTTGTTTTTCTATCTGCCCACGGTATTCTTTGCATTTTCCTCAGAAACCACATTTTCACAGCGATCAGATGTTTCTCAACTTGTCTGCTCATCTTCACATCCATACAAACGAGGGATCAAAGAGAAGTCAGGAATACTTATCGGAAGTCATAATATAAACACTATACGCTATGCAGATGGCACAGTATTGGTGGCGGATAATGCAAAAGATCTACAACAATTGTTGGACAAGGAAACCGCGACTACGCAAATAAAGGTGCTAAAACTATACATCTTGAACCAAATCAGAAGGTTCTGCTTTTACTACCGGATAAACGTAATTTGTTACTAACATCGTGGCAAGGGCCATTCAACGTTGAACGTAAAATATCAGATGTCGATTATGAAATATCGATAAAGGGAAAATTAAAGATATTTCATATCAACATGCTGAAACCATACTTTTCACGACAAGAACTACAGACAGACGAACAAGATGCACCCACACCAAGTAATCGGACGACAGACGTACACAACACAACTACACCAGGTAGGGCGACACATGACAACGACATCGCAAACACACTTAGCCAGGTAACAGCACACGCAGCTAGTACAACAACAGTACTGAACGAGACAGATGACGACGAAATAGAATTACCTGTCCCTACTGTAGACACGACTGGGACCATCGACAGTATAAAGATAGAAACCAAACTTACAGACGAGCAACGACGACAGATGATAGAATTAGTGACGGAGTACAGAGACATTTTCTCCGACATCCCAGGAAAGACAGACAGAATAGAACACTCCATTATTCTGACTGACAACACCCCAATCAAGTGTCGACCTTATTCCATCCCTCTAAATTATAGGGCTAATCTCGACAAAGAAATACTATCTCTTGAGTCGAGTGGAATAATTCAGAAATCTCAGTCAGAATATTCTTTCCCTATCGTCCTTGTCGCCAAAAAGGACTCAACTATTCGACTCTGCGTCGATTATCGACGTTTGAATAAAAGTAACCAAAATTGATGCTGAACCAATCCCAGCATGCGAGGATTTGATCCTTGATATGTCTACATCTCGCATCTTTAGCAAGCTTGATCTCACGAAAGGTTATTGGCAGGTCCCGATGCAACAAAATTCGATTCCTTTGACAGCTTTCTCCACACCTTTAGGACTCTATGAGTGGCGATTTCTTCCTTTTGGCCTTCGTAATGCTCCAGCGACTTTCGTCCGTCTAACTAGGGATCTTCTCCACGGGGTGACCAATACTTCTACATACATAGATGACATATGTATTCATACTGTAGACTGGACAGTCACACCTACAGAAACTACGACATGTCTTCGACAGGTTGCGAGTATTCGGGCTTACAGTCAAGCCCACTAAAGTAGAGTTGGGCATGGAAGAGATTGACTTCCTAGGCCATACCATCTGCAGGGGCCAACTCAGAACAGATGAAAGAATCGTGACCAAGATTCTAAATTTGACTATGCCAACGACCAAGAAACAGGTCCGAAGTCTACTTGGTCTTGTGAATTATTATAGTAAATTTATTCCCAATCTGGCGGAAATCACCAGTGTTTTTTTCGAACATTTTGAAAGCTTCGGCTAAACTAAATGTGCAAGATGCAGGATTAATTAGTGCTCTATCAAAATTGAAATATTTATTCAGTGTTCCACCTATCCTGCGTTTGCCTAACCAAAATCTTACCTATTTCTTACGTACAGACGCAAGTGCTATCTCCATATCTGGAGTACTAGGACAGTTCTACGAAGGGAAGTTCCACCCAGTAATGTACGTAAGTCGTAAGATCAGCCCAGCTGAATCGAGATACTCAGCATCAGAATTGGAGGGCCTCAGCTTAATCTATTGTGTTAGAAAACTTCATAGGTTTTTGGCAGGAGCACAGTTTGTGATCGAAACCGACAATTCTCCGTTGTCTGTTATGCAGTCTGGCATTCCCCACAACAACAGAGTCTACAGGTGGGCTTTGATACTGCAGAACTATGCATTTACCATCCAGCATTTAAAGGGGAGATTGAACTCGTTGGCAGACACTTTGAGTCGACCGTCAACCATTGAAATACCTGATATACAGGAAGAGATCGACCAGAGATCACCAGAAACAGTGACACTGTAATTGCTAATTAGATCAGTGCCGTATGTGGTGAATAAGTTATACTGTAAGTGCGTAATCATCGCCAAGCTGATAGAACTGTGTAAGAGAAACAGTGCCATTATCAGTGAAACGAACAGACGCATAAGTAATATGTCTGCAGCGCTAGCATATATAAGCCATATGAACATTGAAGTGTTAGCTGTGAACCTACATAAATTGGTAGGGAACTATATATTTATACACTATACAGGAAGGAGAGCATATAAGACTTTGGCGAAATGAACTATGATATGAAAATAGTCTACAAAGAACATTGCTCCATCTTCACACCTGAAAGGACGACATTAGTTAGTGTAATTAGTTATAGAAACGTAACTGTGATATACATATATATAACATTGTTTTATAAACAGTATGCATAACTTCATTTTTCTATGAATAATTGAATTGCAAAATGTTCTAAGTGCATATATAACTTTATTTATCTTATTTGATAGTTAGAAGTCACCATCATTTAGTTAATAACCCATTTAAGTTAACACCAATAATAGAAATGCAATTGTTAGATATTACTTTACTTTATCACCGCATAATCATAATCATTTATAAATTCATTTATTTAAAATATCATTTCTAAACTAACCCAACCATTTAGGAATTAACATCATTTCATTTACCAATAACACTTTAAGGTAATTAACCCAATTTGCTTAAATGTAATTAATTAGTTAGATTATTTCCCTTAGGATAAATTGAGAACAGCACACCAAATTACATTAGTTAGTATTACAGGATCGGTAACAAACCATCCTCACAAACTTGTATATTTTGTATAGTCATGACACGTGCAAACAAATCGCACAGTCATTTGGCGTGAAGACTGGTATAAGTCAGCCAATCATTTAATGTAATGTTCATTTACGTGATATTATGAACCATATTTTAATGACGATTGAATGTTTTAGCAAAGAATGGTATGAAATTGGATGAAAGATGTGTAAATGAGAGGAGAGAATGTATACAATACTAAACATTGAAAGAAGAGAGAGAGAGAGAGAAAGGTAGCGGCAAATTTTTTGTTCACCGCTTAAAACGTCTTGTTATGACTTGTCTGTGTCAATCTGTGTAACCAATGTGTTGTCAAGTTTTATGTGTGTTACTGCTATACTTTAGTAGATTAGATAGGGAAAATACTTTGAGCATCTTGAAACGGAATTGTGGTCATAAATAAGAATAACAAACATTTGTAACCACAATAAACCGATTTACGGCGCTCGAAGGAATACACACATGTAGAATAGTAACGCATACACATGTTAGCAAATTAAGTACACTGTAGTTTATTAGAAAACACGCAAACAAACAGGAAAACGAACACATAAAAGTTGCATACACCATTTATTTCAAAGAACAGTAACTCAAATCAGGGGACACAATAACTTCTTAAAAACCTTAATGTAACATTGAAAATATGTCTTCACAAGCGGAAGCGAGAAGGTGAAGAGTAGAACTTTATGTATACGAGTTGGAGTTGATATTATTGGGAACATGAACATTTAATGCTCATGTGTTGTACTCATAACAGAGTCAACTTGTATTGGGTTGTCATTTTGGGCAAAAGACATAAGTCAACGGAAGGAAGTCAGAAGACAGAGGGTCAAGAGACGGAAGTCAGGACATAAGTCATAAGACAACGGTTCCGGATCAAAACAATTCCCAAGAAGATCTATAGCCAGCTATACTGATACTATGGGCTACTCAATTAGCCGAGTGAAGAAATAGAACAGTGTGAGTAAGGGGAGAAGAGAGTTTGTTCTATCCCCATAAGAGAGATTTACAACTTATTGGATCTTTGACTAAATTGGACAGCCAATTTTCTTTTGTGACCATACAACCTGTTACAAGCATGAGTTAAAGGGTTGTAACACTTACACAGAGGGGAGAGGAGCCTGTCAAAATCCCAATAAGTGTTTAGAGAGTTAAGAATATAAGTAATAGAGCTAAGACAGAGTCTAGTAGAGGACACCAGACAGGAGAGACACCAGCGCTATAAATAGCTTCACAACGGGACACACTTGTGTCAACCAAGGGAGCATTGAGTACAGGTGAGCGAGGGTTTCCCCAAGACATTGGGAAACTCGCCTCTACGAGTAACCGTGGAGTACCAGGTTACTCGAGTGAGCTGGCCAGCGTGCTGGGTCACTATGCACGCAAGACTCGCCAGCGCACGGAGAATCCAACGTCCGTGTTTGAACACGCAATGAGTAGCGTGAGGACAGACCAGGACTGAGACGACTAGAGAATAGACGTGTTCCTTACGAATGCTATAAGTTTCTAGACAATAGTGATTGTTAGGCTTTAGATTTCATTCAGTGATTAATAGTATCATTATCAGTTCTTCATTGCATCTATGTAACGTACCATGCTGTTTATTGTCAATGAAGTATTCCGCTCGCAGAGCTTGTTTATCGCCAGCTCTAAATAAATTGCATTCCTTTTGCAAATGACACGAGTTGTTATTTCGTGTGGTGCAAAAGTAGGGGAGTCCTGAAAGACCTGTCGCAAGCAAGTTGCTGACACTCACTATATAGCGAAGTATTAATGAGAGAGATCAAAGAGAAGTCAGGAATACTAATCGGAGGTTATAATATAAATACTATACGCTATGCAGATGATACAGCATTGGTGGCGGATAATGCAACAGACCTACAACAATTATAGTAACAGAGAGTGCAAAGAAAAGACTCTCCTTGAATATCCAGCAAACAACATGGCGGTTAGGCGGTGAACCGCTACGGCCGATTGGGTATTTATCCTTTTGGCTGCGGTTTGCATTCGCATTTTCCTCATGTTGGACTTGTAGTATATGATTCCGTCGCCCTGCTACTGTATGAGTGCGTGGCATGACTCTGTGAGCTGTGGAATTAATGTGGAATGCTTTTACATCTGTCCACTTTTGTTTGTACAGTGAACTTCATGTTCGGAACAATGGCTACCGGCTGTTGCTGAATTGACTGATTTTCCTTTTCGTTTCACGAATGCATTTTTCAGGCGACTTGTTGGAGTTGACTCTGGAGCTACGGATTTCGTGCTTTGTGAGGCGCTTTCGGCGGGTCGCCCTGCAGAAAGAGACCGAGCCATGTGAGAAAACCCGGATCAATGAAGTCTTTCTGGTGACTGCCGATTCCATCGACGATGACCTGTAATTTTCGTGGAGGACGTTTGTGTTGGCATTCTGGCCGCGGCATTATGCACAGTGTACCTGTGCGGCTTGTTAGCTTGCCGAGACTCCTGTCCTGTTCAACTTTTCACATTGGACAGTGAGGAGCATTTTGTGTGATATTCACTGGCACAGGAACGGATTATAATGGGGACGAACCGTTGCCGTGAAGTTGGAACAGCGACTAACTAACTAATCATGCAAACAGTAATAATGGTGATATCAAAGAAAATGGTGACACAAAAATGTGACATAGCAATAGAAGGGAAAATTCTTAACCAATGTGGATAATTTTAAATACCTAAGGGCATTTATAACATCCGAGTAAGAGCAGAATCGGGTAAGCAAAAGCTGTATTTCAGAGAATGAAGAGTATCTTATGCAATATGTTGCCATATAGCTAGTGCCAGAGAATGACGTCACAGAAAGTATGTAGAAATCCTATAAACTGAAAACCACACAAAGAAACTAGAAGACAAGTTGTCAACAGAAAAACGTCATACTGACGTCGATTAACAACAAAGAGAATTTGTGGAGTTTTCGAATGGATGGCAGTGCATGGAATTATCAGGACATTCAAACTGGAGAATAAACAGTTCTACATTGAAAAAGTGGCTGGAATATGAGTTACAGATAGAGAAGATATTATACCGAACTCATTTGGGATGACGCTAAGGACGAATGAACCGACTGACGAGGAAATTAGTCATAATTTCAGAGCGGCGAGAAATATACCTAGAGGATAGAAAGACGGAGTTTCAAGGACGGATAAAGTAAGTCAGAAACAATCAGTTATGAAACGGTTTGTAAGTGCTATCATTAATATGAAATTCAATAGTATAGTTACCGCCGGCTCTGGTATTACAGGCCAGTTAAATGTTGAATAGTATTTGTTGCTATGCAAACCCGATTGAGCTGTAGACACAATAAACAGCGATTGATTTTCGATTACTCATGTTCAGGAATCGACCTTTTTTATTCTTCTGTTCGGGTTCACTCGCAAAACCAAAATCACTGCTGAATTGGTTGAAAGCGAGCCTACAGTTTATATTATTCCAGTTGCAGTTTCGAATTATTAATAACAGCGTTTTGGCAAGACTTCTCTATCTGCAACTCATATTCCAGCCACTTTTTCAATGTAGAACTGTTTATTTGCCAGTTTGAATGTCCTGATAATTCCATGCACTGCCGCCCATTCGAAAACTCCACAAAGTTTTTTTGTTGTTAATGGACGTCAGTATGACGTATTTCTGTTGACAACTTGTCTCCTAGTTTCTCCGTGTGGTTTTCGGCTTATTGGATTTCTACATATTTTCTGTGACGTAATTCTCGGGCACTAGCTATATGGCAGTATACCCCCCTCCCCTTTAAAATGATGAAATCATTTTCTAAATCGCGATCAATAAACCTGACAAATAGTAGTGCAGACGTAATGAGTCATATGCTATGTTAAATAAGACAGTATGGCACCCTATTAATCACATACAAAATAAAAATAGATTATTATACGACGGGTACGCACACCTGTCTACAATCCCGCGTTATACGTCGTGTAGCACAGCCTATGGGAGGGCTGTGCTAACTAATTAAAACTATTAGTCCCTCATTTGTCAAATTTGACAAGCGTCGAAACCCTAGCTAAAAAACCGGAGTAAGGGGACGTGTGTGATTCACAGGTACCAAGCCGTCAGTACTAGTGAATGCTCTATAACTATCGCTGCAATATCTATCAACTGCTATGTTATAGGTCCGTATTGAATATATAGGTGACGTCATCTGCCTTTGTTGTAGACGTAGTGGTATTCTGCCCTAGTTGTAGACCTATATAGTATATCTGTTGACTCTCAACAATGCAATGGCGAATAATGGCGTAATTATAATGTGGGATAATCTTCATCTGTGAGCTAAACATCGTACTTGGATATGTTGACAGCGATCAGGATAATAACCTAATTATAACACTCTTAATCAATAAATTATAACAACCGAAGAATGTAAACACTTAATTATACTAAATCCGGTGAAATCAATCTAACTTAGCCTAATAAAACAGTTCATCATCTTATGTCAATAAAGTCTATATCACCCTCTAAATGTCTATAATAACTGAATATCTCACTGTACAGTTTTTTACTGTTCATCATCCAATAAGAAGTGTGGAAGTGTTCAATATTACTTTCCTAAAAATTATTATTGTATCAATTTACACATACATAATAAATAATCTGACATAACATTGTCCTGAAAATAACATACGAACGTAATCCTCCTGAATTAGTATTGTGCTCCCGAAAGTTCGTCGACCATAAAGAGCGAAATCGCACAAAATCGTATGCGGAAGAATAACAGCTTCATTATGACGCACATCATGTCATACCATGTCTCTGCCAATGAACGAAAGTAACAACAAATGTATACAACCGAATAATACTATGGCAAATTTAGTAATTTGTTGTTTATTGTGAAAATTGCTATCTAATCGGGTGTATCTGTAAACAATCAATCGGCCTAAATACTACATGAATGAACGTAGACAAATATAAAAAAGATACTGTGTAAAAGATTTAGAGTCGACTAAGAAGATCTGTCAAGTTATTATCCTTGCCAGGAGTATGACAGATATCGAGCTCATAATCCTGTAAAAGAAGTGACCATTGATGTATTCTTGATGTATTCTGGAGTTCTTAGGATGACCAGATGTAAAGATTTGCAATGGTTTATTGTCAGATAGAACTAGAAATTTCCTCCCGAGGAGATATCTCGAGAATTTATCAATACTCTCAATTAAAGCTAAAGCTTCGAGTTCAGTGATAGCGTAATTTCTCTGCGTATCTGACAGCTTCATACTGAAATAGAGAATAGGATGTAACTTGTCGTCATGTATCTGAAGTAACACCGCTGAAATTGCAAGAAAACTCGCGTCTGTCTGTAACACGAAATCTTTCGAAATATCATGCAGTTTTAGAATAGTATACGTACTAAAAAGAGTTTTAATCTGCTGCAAAAGTTTGTTATGATCATTTGTCCAAACGATTTTCGAAGGCTGACCTTTCTTCAGAAGTTCAGAAAATGTTGCTGTCATATCAGCAAAGTTAGGAATAAATTTCTGATAGTAGTTAATCAGACCTAACAGACTTATCAGTTCTTTTTTAGTGGTGGGTGGTTTAATGTTAAGAATTTTGGTAACCACATGTGGATCTGCTTTACGAAACCCATCAGAAATTCTATGACCAAGAAATTGTATTTCAGTGAAACCTATTTCAATCTTGCTCGGATTAACTTTAAGACCGTGTTGTTGTATTCTCTGAAATACTTGTTTTAAAATTTTAACATGTGTGTCTATGTCCGCAGTAATTTGCAGACCGAATGGAAGATATGCCCATTCGTACAAACTTAAAGGGGTACTAAAAGCTGTGATATGCATGGAATCTTCATCCATGGGAATTTGCCAATACTCCTTGGTAAGATCAATCTTGGAAAAGAGTTTAGAGTTTGCCATGCCTTCGATTAACTCATCAATATTTGGCATTGGTTTTGCATCAAGGAGTGTTAACGCATTCACTTTTCTGTAATCGACGCACAGACGTAGTGAACCAACTTTCTTTTTCACTATTACTACAGGAGAACAGTAATTTGAAATTGGACTTCCTAATGATACCACTTTGATCTAGTTCAGATATTTCAGCGGTAATTTTATCCAGGTAATGTATCGGAATAGGATATGGTTTCACTTTCACTGGAGCATCAGAAAGTAATGTGATTTTGTGTTTGATAAGCGATGTCTGTCCCGGCGTATCAGAAAAAATTGTACTAACTTCTTGTATCGCTGAAATAAGTTTATCTTTATCTTGTGCTGACAGGTTTTGATTTATTTGTATGGATTGCCAACAGTTATCATTATTAACTGTTGGCGTTGGTATTTGGTGTGCAATAGCGTCTTCCTGTTGTTCATTAATCACCCAGCACGCCGCTGCTACTTAGTGTGGTATTTGCTGTATCGCCTGTGGTGTGTCTGTGTCACGTGCAATGTATGGTATTAACGTATTAATGTGGAAAATTTTATGTTTACCTTTTACATCAATGAGATAGTCAACGTCACTAACTTTTCTAATGACTCTGAATGGACCCTGCCATGAAGTAACAAGACAATCACGAGGGTCGGGTAGTAACAGCCAAACTTCGTCGTCTTCTTTCAAGACTATTGTCTTGGCCTTTCTGTTATCGTATTGCCTGTATTTCTCTCCAGCCTTTTCGAGGGCAGATTTCGCAATTTGACAAGCCGTTATGATTTTATCTTTCAACTGAGTAACCATTTCATAGGCTTCTCTTTTTGGATGATTATATGTTTTGTTCGTCAGCATGTCATTGTATAACATCAATGGACCACGAGGATTAGCGCCGTACACAAGCTCAAACGGAGAAAAACCTGTACTTGATTGTGGTACCTCACAGTACGCAAATAGTACTGCAGGCAATAAAATATCCCAATCTTTAGGTCGCTCAG
The DNA here is from genome assembly GCA_014155875.1 of Cepaea nemoralis. Lineage (NCBI taxonomy): Eukaryota > Metazoa > Mollusca > Gastropoda > Stylommatophora > Helicidae > Cepaea > Cepaea nemoralis. Next base: position 287,193 of record JACEFZ010012220.1, read on the forward strand.
CTGCAACGTTTGCTAGGGTTCGTTTAAGAACCCCATTGTAGTTTTCATTGACCCCATTTGTCATTGAGTGCCAAGGTGAACTAAAGACTTGTGGAATACCTAGTATTTTCATCGCTGCTTGGGTAGCCGCAGATATGAACTGACTACCTCTATCAGACAAGATACATAATGGAAACCGTATCCTGCTGAAAATTAATAAGAATGCATCTAGGATGGATCCACCGGTGATGTGTTTGAGTGGCATAGCCTCTGTCCAACGAGTGCAGAGGTCAATCATGGTTAAAATAAACCGATTACCACGATCAGTAGTAGTATTCAGTGGACCGACAATATCCACAGCAATCTTTTGAAATGGGCGTGATGCCAAATCAGTTTTCTGAACGTGTGCCTTGGGGTGCTTGCCTTTTTGTGTCGTTCTTTGGCACAATGTACTTGAACGAACATGGTTCATAATATCTTTGGTATACCCAGGCCAATAAAATTGTCCCAATAATCTGTGAGTGGTCTTAGCAATACCCATATGACCCGCAAATGGGGAATCATGCGCAAGCTTAAGCGCTTAATTACAATATTTGGTCGGTAACACCGTTTGTAAAAGAAGTGTTGGACCTGTGTTATACTGTCTGGTTAGAATATTATTGTCCAAGATAAAATGCCAATTACCATGATTAGCTTGTTTGGATGGTCCTTGTGTACTTTTAAAACAGATCTGTAATGTAGGATCTTGTTTTTGTTCAGTAGCTAAGTCAGCTGTCAGTGTGATAGTGTTCTGAGTATTGTCACTATCAGTCAGAGAAGATTCTTCTTCTTGTCGCCGCACTTGAGCTCTCGTGACAACATTTGCTGGAGTGTGGCCAATCTCCCATTCAATTGCCTCTTCGTGGTTGCGATCATTTGCATTGGGCACGTTCACAATGAGTAAACCGGCACAACGTTTTGGTATCACTGCTGTATTTACTGTGCCCTCGAAGTATGGAGATTGTATCGTGATGGTAGCAATTTTATATCTTTCTATTGTGCCGTCAAAGGTTCTGCAGACACCCGTTTTGCTTGTGTAATCTTGTTCTCTTATTAACTTTTGGTCTACCCTAATAATTGAGTCCCCTGTGTCTCGAGCGCATGTAGTAGGCTCACCATTCACACATGCCTGGTGAACTTTAAGTGTTCCATTCTGGATATTTGCCGCATTGGCTTCTTGAATGGTTGCTAGGCATTCGTCATCAGGAATGTCTTTGTCAGTCTTATCTATTTTGTCACTATAAGCCTGAATGATAGCTGCATGTGTGTACTCTATGTCATCAGAATCACTACTGGAGAACACATAATTTCTGGAGAACACGTAATTTATCAAAATCAGAACCTACGTCCGCTGACCGTAACCACTTATCAAAGTAAGAAGAAGTTACAGACACATAGTCAAGGAACGTTTGGTTCGCCTTTGGTGACAGTGTCTTGAATTTTGTACGTAAACCAGCCTCATCAAGAGAAAAATGTGCAAGAACTCTATCTCGCATGTATTTGTAGTTGGTCCTAAAATCCCCAGGGATCAACTCAATTAACTTTAAAGGCGCCAATTCGAGATGTCGATGAAACACGATTGGTAAGTCTTGTTCTGGAATTTTATAAAATTTTGCCAGAACTTCAAAATTAGTAACCCAGGCACTTACTATATTACCTTGTTGGAAGTTACGAATCAGTCCTTCTTATTTCTTAACTGGATCATTATTCTTTGCTTGTATTCTTTCTCGTTCTATCTCGGCTTCATGATCCTATTCCTACATCTTAACCTTCAAATTACTCTCAAGTTCCTTGTCTTTTAAAAGAGCTTCGGTCGCTAGTTGCTCCTTCTCAAATGCTAGTTGCCTTTCTTTCATTTCTCGTTCTAATGCTAATTCTATTTCTTTTGCCGCCATTTTCTCTCGTTCTAATGCTGATTCTCTATCTTTTATAGCCATTTCCTTCTCTTTTAATTCTTTCTTAAATGCAAGCTCTTTTTCCTTGTTTTCTTTCTCTGCAGCTAATCTTTCTTGTCTTTCTTCCCTTTCACGTGCTGCTTGTAGTTGTTTTTTCTCCTTCTGTTGCATTTGGAATTCCTTAAATTCCGGCTTCGCCCACGTCCTGAGCTTCGGGTCCGTCAAACCAGACTTCTCGCCCATATTCATAAAGTCTTGTAGTGTCGACATGTTGTGCTAAATGAGCTATAACTTATCTACCTGAAATACAAATAGCGAAGTGCACAAGAATCGACAAGATGCAAGTATGTTATCCAAAGATCAGACAGTATATATATATATATATATATATATATATATATATATATATATATATATATATATATATATATATATATATATATATATATATATATATATATATATATAATATATATATATATATATATATATATATATATATCCAAATACAAGTGTTGAACGAAATGCCAACTTCAAAATCAAGAATAATGTAAAACAGAATGACACAAGAAGATCAGCAAACTTAGTGCGAATAAATAACATCCTAACCGTTACTATATGTAAATACCAGACATTAGTACGAAAAATATATTCAGTATAAAGCATTTAATGACACAAGACAATAACAGTTACGAGAAAAACAAGTGACGTGTAACGCAAACACACATATCTAGTCTCATAAAAGAAAATAACACTAACTAGTGATATAAAGATAACGATAACGAACGTATACGACCGTTACGCCACAATAGACGTACCAACGAATCGTGAGATCGCGACAACAAACATTCGTATCGAGATGACAACCGCTAGTATAAACGTATTCCTATGCTATATAACGAGTTTATCTACCACTGGAATATCCCCCCAACCACCCGCGTCGTCATACAAACGACGAATCGGCCATCGATAGAATAATATGTATATTACAAATACACCCAACCAAATAACAATTAACACAACAATCATCAAATATATTGGCCTCATGTTGACGTGACACGTTGTCCAAGGAGACGTTGAAGTGGGTATGGTATCTGACTATTATAGATACCAACGGTGGCTTGATGTAGGTATGTAGTTGAATTCCATGACCAATGCTGAATAAGCGTGAAAAATGTCCTGTGGAATGTGTGATGTCCTATCCTGTCCGTGATAACGTCCGATAGTGTGACAAGTGTAATGAAAAATGTCCTGTAACAGATCCGTGTGGTAGTGTCTTAGTGTCCTGGCGTCAGCTTAGGAGTGTCGGTCGAGATGTAAATAAATCCTGATGAAAGATACGGTGAGCAAAGTCCAAATGAACGTCTCAACAAAATCCATATTTCTTTGAGAATGATGGTGGAGGGAAGCGTAGATGGTGGAGGTCAAGTCTGAAATGTCCAACATCCATATTGGCATCCGAGTTTATATACAATTCCAGATACGTGTATAATAAATAAATTACATAATGTCCAGACAAGTAGTAAATGTCCTTTACCCCGATAATGCAGACATGAAGGAGTGTCGGCAGCAAACAAAAACTCATATGGCTTTCATTCTTCCTGACGGTGAACGTACAATGCAGACTGCAACATAACATGAAGGTATATGACTTGAAGAGATCGATGTCCAAATATGTGTAAGTAGCTGAGTGGCTTAGACTTCTTGGTTGTGAACTGTGCAACGATCCTTGAGAATGATCACGATAAAGTGTAAGCTTGTTATGACGTCAGAATGTCCGGAGGGAATTCCATGGAGGGAAGTGTCCGTGTGAAGGATAAAGTCCACCTTCTGTTGTATGTCCATATGGGTATCAAACTGTTCTAAAAATGATGTCCAATAACTGTAAGTATACACCCTGACTGTCAAATGGATGCGTGGTGGCAGACACAATACAATCCTCCAGTAAAAGAATAAGCACAAACATTACACAGTTATGTTTTTGACTTTGGAGTTGTGCTGATGTTTTGGCATGTACATTTTAGTGGCTAATGGCTAAAAGTTGCTGACATTCCCGGAAAGAAGCTCTCCACTTGTCAAAACGCTGTTATTAATAATTCGAAACTGCACCTGGAATAATATAAACTGTAGGCTCGCTTTCAACCAATTCAACAGCGATTTTGGTTTTGCGAGTGAACCCGAACAGAAGAATAAAAAAGGTCGATTCCTGAACGTGAGTAATCGAAAATCAATGGCTGTTTATTTTGCCTACAGCGCACCGGGTTTGCATAGCAACAAATACTATTCAACAATTGCCTGGTCAACATTTACCAGGGCCGGCGGTAACTATACTATTGAAGTTCATATTAATGATAGCACTTACACACCGTTTCATAACTGATTGTTTCTGACTTACTTTATCCGTCCTTGAAACTCCTTCTTTCTATCCTCTAGGTATATTTCTCGCCGCTCTGAAATTATGACTAATTTCCTCGTCAGTCGGTTCATTCGTCCTTAGCGCCATCCCACATGAGTTCGTTATAATATCTTTTCTATCTGTAACTCATATTCCAGCCACTTTTTCCGTGTAGAACTGTTTATTCGCCAGTTTGAATGTCCTGATAATTCCATGTACTGCCTTCCATTCGAAACTACACAAAGTCTGTTTGTTGTTAATCGATGTCAGTATGATGTTTTTCTGTTAACAACTTGTCTCCTAGTTTCTCTGTGTGGTTTTCGGCTTATAGGATTTCTACATACTTTCTGTGACGTCATTCTCGGGCACTAGCTATATGGCATAAGTCACTATCATTAAATGTAAGAAAGAGAGTGCTGAAATGCTGTAAAGAACCAGTTTTGCCGTATGGTAGTGAGTCTTAGTATGTAAATGAACAAATTAGGAAGAACTTAGAAGCAACAGACATGTGGTTTTTGAGACGAATGTTGCGAATATCTTGGACTGCCAGTGTAACTAACAACGACTACCTGATAGAAGCTAATGAAACTAGAACATTACATACAACAATAAGAAAGAGGCAAACAGCTTACGTTTGTCATGTAAATAAGAAGAGAGACACTGGAGAACATATTGACGACTGGAAAGATCGAAGGGAAGAGAGGCAGAGGCTAACCAAGAGAAGTGATGCTGGATTGATTAATACGGTGGCATTGGGGAATACCAGCAACAGAGTTAATCCAGAAAACCGAAGCCTGAGATCTGTGGAGAGTCATGAACACCTAAACCAGTCGGCATGGAACTTGAGGGTGATGAACTTCTTGAACTACTGTCTAGAAATATCTTTGTGTATGTCTTTGTGTATTTGCTCGGCAATCTAAACAGCATGTAGAATAATGTGCATTTGTCTACTCATGGCTATTTGGCGCCCTTCTTATTTTCATCTCTGCAAAGGTCATAGATTTAGTCAATGCTACGCTCTTCCAGATGACACCGTTTGCGCTGTCTCTCGCAAAGATGCCATTCAAGTTTGATTTATAACAGTCGTCATAGTACCACCATGCGCCATCGAACGCGTAAGCGCAGTTGGTTGAGTAGTTGTCGTTATCGCTGTCATGTGTGGAAAATATTGAGTTGTTATGTGGAGTAAAACTGTCTCCCGCAGTCCCGTGGTATCCACTCACTGTCAGCTTGTACTTTCTAGTCTCGTCCCCACGCTGAAATATGAGAAGTGAGCGAAATAGCGTCTCCGCTCCAGTTTCAGATCCACCCGGAGTTCATTGTAACCCTGGAAACAGAGCAAACATGCACGTGTTTTCATTTCATTGTGTAACAGATGAAGTATAAAACATAGAGTGTGTTGATAGTGTCAATTCATTGTGTCAGAGATGAAGTATAAAACATTAGAACGTGTTGATAGTGTCTGTTAACTGTGAAAGAGATGAAGCATAAAACATTATTCATTAGAACGTGTTGATAGCGTCAGTTCATTGTGTAAGAGATGAAGTATAAAACATTAGAGGGTGTTAATAGTATCAGTTCATTGTGTAAGAGATGAAGTATAAAACATTTGAACGTGTTGATAGTGTCTGTTCATTGTGTAAGAGATGAAGTATAAAACATGATTCACTAGAACGTATTGATAATGTCAGTTCATTATGTAAGAGATGAAGTATAAAACATTAGAGCGTGTTGATAGTATCAGTTTATTGTCTTGATGGTGTCAGTTCATTGTGTAAGAGATGAAGTATAAAATATGATTCATTAGAACGTGTTGATAGTGTCAATTCATTGCGTAAGAGATACTATATAAAACAACAGAGCATGTTGATAATGTCAGTTTAGTATGTGAGAAATGAAGTATAAAACATTATAAAAAATACATATGATAAATACTTACAAGTGCCGTGAGTTTGTGAATATAGTCATTTCCCAGCCAGTAGTCGGTATCCACAGTGCCAAACCCACTCTTGTAATCATTCCAGACTCGATAGAATCCCGGGGTGCCTTTTGTTCGTCTCTAGTGGGTAGAGAGGGAGGGTATGGTAACATTGTAAGACAGACAGGCAGACACCCATTCAAATATACAGATAACCTAACAGACATACAAGAACACATGCAGGCAAACAGGCAGACATACAAATATCAGGCAAGCAAATTAACAGACCGGAAAAAAGATGGACTGACAAGCTAACAGTTATCAGTTATCAGTTATCAGTTGGGGTATCTTCATCGCACTCCGGACAGGTCCATAGGTGCTCAGATCCTCCCCCAGCATATGCATCAGCGTCCGGTGGCTAATAGTGCCAGTTCTGTGTTGGTTGACGAGGCACCTCGTTTTCCCAATGTACCTCTCGCGTCTGGCCGTGCCAATTCTTAATCCCAAGTCTTTCATCCCGGACAGCGATGTGGATTCACTGACGTAAAAGTCCTCTGTTCTCGCCATATCTTTAAGGGCGTTAATAACATCGGCACGATCCATCGGCTGGCCATCTACAGGGAGTGCAGAGCCAGCCAGTTTATCGGCTCGTTCATTTCCCTCGACTCCCGCATGTCCCGGGACGAAGATGAAGGTGACTTTACGGACAACAGACTTCCGCAGCGACTCAGTCCACTGTCTACGTACAGATCCAGCTTCGACCTTCTGAATCATGCTCATTGAGTCACTTAGTACACACACGTTGGTATAATGCTGTGATTCCAGCCATAAGAAATACTGTGTAACTGCCATCACCTCCATCGTCATGCTGCTCGTGGTCATAGAGTGGGCACCACTGGATTCTTGAACGGTTCGGCCCGCTGAACGGGCTGTAAATGCCCACGCACTTCTCTGCTGCTTTACAACAGATCCATCTGTATAGATGAGCACTTCGGGGTTATCTGAGTGTTCATAGATTAGCGCGTTGACCTCTGCATTGACAGCGGCAGGTTTCTGCTCTCTGCACCGTCTGTCAAGTGTGATAATGCAGGAGAAAGTGCACTTAAAAGCCGGAGGAACCGGCACCCATTCCTTGCCGGGGTTGATACTGGTAGGACTGCAGACCTGTCTGACGACATCTTCCGCCCGACACATCCATGATTTGCCCATCTTTAGCCTGTTACCCTTTTCTCTGAATATAGCGTCATGCAGAGGGTGCTGCTCATCTGCACTTATTTTTAAGTATGCACGAGCTCTCCAGATCTTGAATCCTGTGTTCCATTGTCGGGAAGTCAAGGAGGTATCTCATTGCTACACAGCTGGTGTCTCTCGTGCAGCCCAAAATGATGCGCATGGCTTCGTTTTGTACCTTTTCAAGTCTTCCAATCTGTGTAGGGCTGACAGTGAGGATGGCCAGGGCATACTCGATGCGTGAAAGCACCAGTCCTTGGAACAGAAGTATTAGCAGTCTTTGCTCGATATTGGCAGTCGCCATGACTCTCATTGCTGACAAACCTTTTCGAGCTTTCGTTATGACATAATCGACATGATCTCTGAAGGACAGGCTACGATCAGGCCTCACGCCAAGATATGTCATTGACTGGGTTCTACTCAAAATGCTCCCATCCATTCTTACTGTCGGTAGGTCTGTGTTCACAATATGGTTGTTTAGGGAGAACCATGTAACCGATGCCTTTGCAGGGTTGACAAGAGCGCCGGCATCAGCACACCATGAGGAAATTCGATGTAGTTCGCGCTTCATATCATTGGCAACCGCCTGTCTATCTCGACCCTGTCGATACACGAGATTGTCATCAACAAATGACAGAGTCCTACCCCTCCCGTCCAACTGCTGTTCAGTGATCGGCACCGTATACGCGTTGAATAGTACTGGTAACAGTGGTGAACCCTGCGGCAATCCTGGACATATCGTTATCGGCTCAGAAGACCACCTCCCGCATATTAGCACCATCTTCCTTTGGAGCAGAACTGCAGCTATCCATCGTACAAGGTGAGGGTGCACTTTCAGTCTGAGGAGGGTTTGCATCAAGTGCTCGAAGCATACTCTATTGTATGCTTCCTCGAAGTCTATGGCGGCCACATATGTCTGTTCTCTGACCTGAAATCCTTCGTAGACATCTTGAGCAAAGACCGCCACATTTAGCCATGACTCTTTGTTACGTCTGTATCCTCCAAGTGTGGGCGGGAAGCAGCCGAGTTTTTCCAAGTCACGAGCAATTCTGTGTGCTACAATTGTCTCCAGTAGCTTGCCAGCAGTGTTCTGCATCTTAATGATTCTGTAGCCGCTTATCTTGCAATAGTATTTGTTCGGTTTTGACAGCGGCAGCAAGTAGCTGTGTAGCCATTCCTCTTTGATCTCACCCCTTTGAATACTGGTGTTGAATTCTCTGGCCAATTCTTCCATGTCATCATCTGACATCGCTAGTAGATCACCATATAGAATGCCGTCTGGTCCTGGGGCGGTGTTAGGTGATTTCTTGAGCATCGCACGTATTGTCTCAGCTATGATTATGCATTATTCGTCTGTCCCGACCCCCTCGCACAGCTGAGAGAGTGTCGTTGTGGTCCTCTGTCTGGCGAGCTCGTCTTTCTGGTCAGTCTGCTCTATGTAGCGTGCAAGAAGGGCCTTACCTTTATCCGCATCCGACTTTTTCCATGTGAGGTCTGTGCCTTTAAAGTCTGGAATACCCCTACGTTGTGCAGCGTCGTTCATGCTCTTATGGAGGCGCGAGAATGTCGTAAGAGATTGCTCGGAGCACACCTTCCTGCAGAACTCGTTTTGAATAAAGTCATCGTCCTAAGGACCTCAGTCTTCAGGTCCGCCAACTCAATCTGTGGCATGTTAGCCTTTCTGGCTTTTTGCCAATCTTTGACAGCCTGCCTCTTTCTAAGTTAGTTTTCTTCTTCTGATCTTGCTTATGGCGTCTTGACCAGTGTTGTCGTACGGGAAGGCATTTGTCTTGGTTCCTTGACTCCTGGCCCTGTCTTTCTCGATCAGGATGATACAAGGGTAGTGGTCACTGTTGTGGTATCCCAGTGTGCCCCACTGGCACCTTGGTGCGATGATGGGCGACACCAGAGCCAAGTCAATGACGCTGTCAGAGTCACCTGGTCGAGTGGCTATTCTAGTGACCTTCCCATCATTCAGACAGACTAGGGCAGCAGATGCCAGAGCATCCTCCAGATCTTCTCTCTGTCTATTGGTGATGCACTTCCCCCATTGACTGCCTCTGGCATTGAAGTCCCCACAATAGATGATATGCCTTTCATCCATATCGAACAAACTCTGCCATTGTCGCACGCACGTCGACCTTCCCATTTCGCGCATAAACGTTCACGATTACAAGCTGCACTGGCGTCATTATTCTTAATGCCTGCACTTGCATAGCATCACTGTTCCAGGCGGGCATATCGATCTCAGACACCAACCAGTATGTTGTCGCAGACCAGAATGGCCTGTCCGAGGTGCCGCCTGTTAAAGAAGCCCTGAAACCCCGCGACATTGACTGTTCCATCGCCGAGCTGTGTTTCTTGTATGTCTACAATATCGTTTCCGTAGAGTAGTTTTTCAAGAATGGGTCGGCGTTGACAAAATGATGCACAGTTCCAGTACAGTACTCGAACGTGTCCGATGCCCAATCTGTCACATTTTAACCGCCTTTTGCGCGCGCGTGCCCTCTTACCACGCTGTGTCCTTGTCAGTCGTCTGGTCGTCATGTTAGGCTTAACTATCACCACTGGGCGCCGATGATACGCCGAAGGGAGTCCGTGTGCGCGTGCACGAACTCCGTTTCACGGTCCGAACTTCATTTCACCACGAAAACACACTTAATCCATAAACATTTCGGAAAAAAACACGTTCCATTTTACGGGACGAACAAATGCCCCGCCATCTTGCTCCAACGGACTGAAAAACAAACAAAGAGATAGACATGAAAACAGACGGAATGATAGATATGTAGGCAGGCAGGCAGGTAAATATGTAGGTAGGCAGATAGGTAGGTTGTTAGGTATGTAGATGTGTAGGTAGTTAGGTAGGTAGCTAAGTATATGCATGGGTTGATGAATGAAAAAAGGGGGGGGGGGGGTAGGAAAGGATATACTGTCAGAGAGACAGAAGAACAGACACATAGACAGGTAGATAAATAAGTAGACAGATAGACAGACAGTCGGACAGCTCGATTGACAGAAGGACAGACGGACTGGCGGGTAGGCGGGCGGCCGTCGGAAGGACGGACCGACGGACAGGTAGGTAGGTGGAACAAACGAACGAACGAAAGAACAAACTTTATTTTCAAAGGGTTAAGAATTGGACAAGCCGGCCCGTCTAACATTCTGCCCTTCTATCACTCTATTTTATACACTATTTAATTCACACACCATTCAAGGTAACTGAGAACAACAGCAATATAAAAGATATGCATTATAAAGGCATGATGGCAATGCAAAACCCAATACTACACGAATCAGTAATATTAATGAATAGTGTGGCCATTGTTATTAGCTATGTGGAATATATTGGTCTACCCAAAGGGGACTGGCTGTTATATTAGCGTTTTACTATTTGTCACGGGATGGGGCCGCACGGGTGTTTCTTCACACTCTCTCTATATTAATTGGCAAGTGTTAGGAGGACGTATCTACGTCCCTGATGTTCCACAACCGTCGTACCTTTGTGAATGCTTCAAAAGCAGTACTGTATGTTTCGTCCTTGTCTAGGCGGATGACTGTGATAATCCTGAAAGAAAGTCACCTCAACTGATACATCGGGGTCCCCTCACGCCCATGACCGCAACTCACTGCAAGGCGACGCCACTACTCATATAACAAAACTCTGGCTGACAGTGGACAGATCACTATAACTTTATTCGCGGTGCTGCATCATCATTACTGTTATAACGTATGTCAAATGGCCAGCCGTTCCTCCGTCAAATAGACACGTTAACCTGACATCCACTCGGCCACCGAGCGTCAGAAGGTAACAAGAGGAAACATCTACACTGTTTCACCGATGCTCATACTCCCGATGTGCAGTCGCTCTACAGTTGTTCCACACATCCAACCTGCAGTCGTCCCATGTGAATGCGAGTGACTACCGTGCGTAGCGTTGTCTTCAGGTGGATGCCCCCGGCGGTTGGTCTCTAAATTCTAATGTATAATCCTTACTTGTTCTGAATCGGGCATGGGTAACGTTCTTGTCCGTGCGCCGCTCTAACTTTCTCAACTAGTGTCATGTTGAAGACTAGTAATATTCCTGTCTGTGTCTCGTATTACAGGTCCTAACGTATCCTTGTTTCTTGCCAAAATGCCGTCGCGTCGTTTTTATTGTCAAACGACACGAATCTATGACGTATTTCTATCGTGGTGTGTTTTGTTGCTACATTTGGTGCCTAGTATCTACTTTTTTATTTCTATTATTATTTTATGTGTGTGCAAACCACTAAACTCATTTCTGCCATATGATAGATTACACCCCTCACACACACAAAAGTTTGAAAAACATTTATATCTGAATTATATCAAACATGTTCAGAAATGATGGTACTGGCGTAAATTACTTCTTCTTCTTTCGTTCGCCTGAAATATGTCTATAATTGCAATGTTGTCTCGTGAATAAATCTTACAGTCTTTTGTAATTCACTCAGCGGTCTATAGAGTTCATCTTCCACTGTTGTCTCTCCAGGCCAGAAGGTTCGCCTGGATATGGTGTAGTTTGGGCAGTCCTGGAGTATGCGCTCTGCTGTCTGTGACGCCAAACCACATGTGCACATGGCTGAGTCACTAATCTTGAATTTTATATACACGTGGTTGCGTAATCTATTGTGTCCTGTTCTGAGGCGCAGAATAATTACCTGTTCTGGTCTGTCCATAACGTGGTAGTCGTCTTGAGTAGGGTTTGGTGGCCTTCTGACTGATTTGATCATTCTTTTCTTTTAGTGGTATATAATTGGCACTTCAGGTTGCTCTTCTTTTGCTCCTTCCTTAGCCAATTGATCAGCTCTGTCGTGTCCTTGTACTCCACAGTGGGATGGTATCCGCTGTTTGGTGACCTTATGCTGACTGCTAAGTTCAGAAGATAGTGCCCTTAGAACTGACAATTTCCCAGACAGGAGCGCCTCTATTACTGATTTTGCATCTGTCAATATCACCACAGGTTGTGAACCATGGCTAGTCTTATGTAATTTCTCTGTTGCTATCTTGATTGCCTCAATTTCAGCATCATAGATATGGCAGTACTTTCCTGTTGGAACACTAGCCGTGTCTTATGTATTATTTGGGTATTCTATGTACACTCCCGGTCCTCCATTTCTAACAGCATTTTGTGCTGACCCATCTGTGTAGACTCGGTTCCAGAGATCCTGTGGGTATTCGTCATCAAGGAAGCTGAGAGTCGCTGTTCTGTTCTTCCTTGTCAAATATTCCTCTCACTTTTGTCTAGATTTGTAGTAATAGTCTGTGTTCATCTTTCCATGGGGTTCGCTCTGGAATAGTTGTCAGGGGGATACAAACTGAGGGAAGATCGGTTGTTTCTCTGCAGAGTCGTTTGGCCTGGTGGATAAAACTAGTTCTTTTCAAACGCCCCATAGCTAAGTTTTCAAATCGGTTCTTCATAGGGTGGCCTGGCAAGCTGAGGATCGTTTCTGCTTGTATTAGTGGTTTTGTATCTCTACGTTCTCTCAGTGCTTGTGTCCTCCACATTTTCTCCATTGCTACTATAGAGGTTGATCTCATCACTCCTATGATGACTCTAAGAGCTTGATGTTGCACCTTGTCTAGCTCTTGTAGTGTGTTTTTTTTAATGCTAAACGCCACGCAGTTGGCCCGTATTCCAGGCGTGGTCCAGGCTCTGTTGATAAACTTTGCTAAGTAGTTTACTACTGGCTCACCCTTTGAAATGTGTGTGGGTGGGGGATCAGTGAGTGGATGACGGCATGTATGTTTACCTGTGTCTGGGTGAGTGCGTGGAGGTATGTGTGGGTGGGTGGGGGATGTGTGAGTGGCTGCGGGATGTATGGGTGGCTGCAGGATGTAAGGGTGGATTGGGGATGTGTCTCACATCATTGCAATATGCACTGTTTATGTTTACAACTTTCATTTGGCAATGTTTTTCCCAATGTGAATGTATCATGCGTAATATGCATTGTTTATGCTTACAAAATCCATTTCACAATGTTTATTTTTTCCCTGTGTGAATGTAACATGCACATTTGATGAATGAAAGATGAGTTATTGAAAGGGCCGAATGTAAGACTGGCCTGCGTACCCAATTTGTTACCCTTTTAAAATAAAGTTCGTTCGTTCGGTCGTTCGTTCGTTCGTTCCACTTAGCTTTCTCAGGATGGATATTGTTTTATGGCTATTACTACTGATATTTTATGTGTCTTCTCCATATCAGCCTGCCGTCGAATGATACGGCTGTTCCATTTATCTGGATGATCTGCCTTTTGTTTCGGATAGAGAGTAAATAGAGTTGTGCTGCACTTGTCAGTGTTTATGCTGACACACCATCTATCCGCCCATGCAATAAATGTATTTATAGTTCTCTGTAGCAATATGATGGCCACTGATGCATGTTCATTTGTGCTCCACAAAATCAGGTCATCAGCGTACATTGCCGCTTTAATTCCACCCGGTAGATTAGCAACAAGATTATTGATGAATATTTAAAAAAGTATGGGAGACGAGACTCCATCCTGGGGAACACCGTGTCGCAATAGTACTTTCTTACTCTTGACGTAAATTACTTATAGTAGTTATGGTAACAAGTCTTTCGTCTTCGGGAATACCATATTCAATGATGAAAGCATAGAACGCACAGGCCTTCGACACACGGATTAAATGAAATATATTATCATTATGTCCACTCGGCCACCGAGCATCATGTAGTAACTATAAGTCTCTGTAACCCCGAGAACTTATATAAAAAATAATCGTATCAAACGAGTAAAACCACCTATACAAGTGAAACCGGACTCTGGGTCATCCTGTGTCTACCGCTGTACGTCATTACATTTTTCAGTTTGTGGCCGCTTCGACTAATGACAAAGCCTCTTATTCCGTGACAGCATATTTCTTTTGAGTGTCAGTCAATTTCCAACTTGAATATAAAATTGGGTGTAATATCCCGTTATATTGTTGAAGAAGGATAGAAGAAATCGTATGAGAACTCGCATCAGTCTGGACAACGATCCGGATGAGGGAACAAGAGGTGAAGGCCCAATCTGGAAGAGAAACAGAGGGAGCGGTAGATGGAGGTACCCTCACTGGATCCCCAACGTCAGGTAGTCAAGGATACCATGCAATGAAGTTCCCTTTACCTATCTTCGACGAAGATAAAGTGAAGATTGGCCAATTTATTCATAAATTTGAAGCACTGGCGTCAGCCTTGGGTCTCGAGCGATACAAATAGAACCTGAAACCGTCACAGATTATGAGGTACAACAAATGAGGTAATGCTAGGCTACTCCGGGTTTGGAGAGCGACTACGAAGCTCTCAAAAAAGCGTTGCCGAAGAGATTCGAGATAACAGCCTACACCTACAGGAAGAGTTTAGGACTTCCTGCCGATAGCCGGGAGAGTTGTTTTTGCAGCATACAGCATGCGGCTGAAATCCTACTTAGCGAAATTGGTGGTCTTAGCCGGATTCCAACCTGATTATGAGAGCCTGGAGGAACTGATGATCGTGGATCAGATCCGGGTGCATATGTCCAAACCCAGACGTGGTGCCTGATAACCTGCATAGTGTTATATCCGGCCTTTTGGGTCCAGAGATGTGGGGGGGGGGGGGGGGGGGGAAGTGACAGTATTGTACTACCTCTGGCTCTGAGGTCCACTGACACTGTGATGGTGAACTCAGCCATCTGAAGTTGACTCCAGAACCGGAGCCATACTAGTGACAGTGTGAACACTTGGTTTCAGACCTGACTCAGATTTGAGTTGTGTATCCACGGGCAGTCTATTGGCTTTGTGAACTCGCCATTAGCACTGTGACATTTATGTGCTATATGGATGACACGGCCTTCCCGCCATCAGAGTTGGTGAACTCGCCCGCCATCGCAGCTTAGACCCGAGAAAAGTCCACGGAGCTGGTTGCCGGGAAGTGTCATCAGCTTCCAGAAAGCGACTACCTAGCCCTGCTACCACGCTGGTCCGGACCAATCTTGGGAGGATCTGTCGCGGCCCGGTGAGATAACGCAGACAGCAGACTGGGTGGACCGTACCGTCTTCTGTCTTTCTAGCATCCAACTGCCTACCTCTATCAATACTTATCTCCTCTGAAGCTCATTTGTAAAATACAGTCATGTTTTATGCTTGTTATAAACCAGAGTTGAGTCAGTACATCTGGATGGAGCACTAGGGGTTAGGATCCCTGGAGTGATAGGTTGAAAGAAGGGTGTGTCCAGAGTTCGAATAGTTGGTAGACTGAAAGCACCTGTACCCAGACACAGAACACATCCCACGGTATAAAAAGTTGCAATAGCTCCCCTCATCCCAGGGAATATTGTGACAGTTACTACCAAATGAAACTATTAGTGAGAATGTTCCGTGTAGAGATACATGCACGTGTTCATCAGCTGTTGTATTTTGTTCAATGTAGTTAAGCATGCACGTTTTCATCAGCGGTTGTGATGTTCCATGTAGTGATATTGCCATGTTCTAAAAAAGCTCTGAAAAGAGTTAACGGAAAGGAACGACGGTGATAACACAGAATCATAAGACCACACTAAACAAACGAGAAAATAATGAACAGTAGTAACTGGAAAGACTATTTGGTTGAGACTAGAGAACGACGTAGCATGAATATTAATCAGTCACGGGTTAAAGGTTGATCACGTGACTAAGCCGACTTCGAGACAAACACGGCTGGAGAGATTATTCTGCCGAGAAGATCCGCAAGCGACAATATCTCGCTACAGCAGCTATTTGTATGAAGAGAAATGTATGTGCAGACTACAAACTAACAATTAAAGAAGAATGTAAGATGGATCGTCCAAGTCTACTAACAGTGTTTACGTTTCCAGACTGGGACTGAAAGGTTTGACAACCAGTCGACAGAGTCGGCTCAGTGTGTAACCTGTTATCAATTGACGAGCGGGACATTAGTATTGCAAGCGTGTGTTCAGTGTTCGGTGTTCATAACCTGTAAGTAGGGACTAATTTAGTTCATCGAGATTGTGTACACAATTGAGAGAATGATATCGTTCGCCCTGATGGGAAGGTCACTATATATGTTGATGACTTTGAATGCATGTGGTTAGGTACGGAACACGAAAACAGTTCAATGTTTTGCTTGAAACTTGATATCTTTGTTGAAGCTGTAAATAAACGTGGATTCCGAAGCAGGCGTTGAATATTTGTTTTCATTTGATGTATCAGTTATTAACTGCCGTCATGGAATCTTGTATTGAAACGAGTCCAAGAGCGACACGACAGATATATGCAAGTATTCATCAGCTATTGTGATGTTCCATGTAGTGATATGCAAGTGTTCATCACCAACTGTGATGTTCCATGTAGTGATACACGTAAGTGTTCATCGGCTGTTATGTTGTTCTATGTAGTGATACATGTAAGTCTTCATCAGCTAGTGATACACGCAAGTGTCCATCAGCTGTTGTGGTGTTCCATATGGTGAACAATGCAAGTCTTCATCACCTGTTGTGTTGCTCTATCAAGTGATATATGCAAGTATTCATCAGCTACTGTAATGTTCCATGTAATGAGACATGCAAGTCTTCATCAGCTGTTGTGATGTTCCATGTAGTGATACATGCAAGTGCTCATCAGCTGTTGTGCTGTTCCATGTAGTGTACTTGCAAGTGTTCATTTGCTGCTGCGTTTTCCATGTAGTGATGCATACACATGTTCATTAGTTGCTATGCCCACTCTTCTGAGAACAGGTCACGCCAGAATTAATAAAGATCTGAATAAAATAGATCATGTACGTGAACCAAACTGTAGGCCCGCTTCCAGCAGGGAGAATACGTCGAACAGCGACTGCTACAGCTGCCCAACTTTCTCTCCCTACAGTCACGCACACAACCTACACTCCCCTGTCACAACTGAGATGGACTAGCACTTTTGCCAGAGTGGCTATGGGGTGTCCAGCCTTAACTGTACACAGTGGCTATAGGGTGTCCAGCCTTAACTGTACACAGTGGCTATAGGGTGTCCAGCCTTAACTGTACACAGTAGCTATGGGGTGTCCAGCCTTAACTGTACACAGTAGCTATGGGGTGTCCAGCCTTAACTGTACACAGTGGCTATAGGGTGTCCAGCCTTAACTGTACACAGTGGCTATAGGGTGTCCAGCCTTAACTGTACACAGTGGCTATAGGGTGTCCAGCCTTAACTGTACACAGTGGCTATAGGGTGTCCAGCCTTAACTGTACACAGTGGCTATAGGGTGTCCAGCCTTAACTGTACACAGTGGCTATGGGGTGTCCAGCCTTAACTGTACACAGTGGCTATGGGGTGTCCAGCCTTAACTGTACACAGTGGCTATAGGGTGTCCAGCCTTAACGTACACACAGTGGCTATAGGGTGTCCAGCCTTAACTGTACACAGTGGCTATGGGGTGTCCAGCCTTAACTGTACACAGTGGCTATGGGGTGTCCAGCCTTAACTGTACACAGTGGCTATGGGGTGTCCAGCCTTAACTGTACACAGTTAATGAGATTGTCATCATTATCATAATCGTTACCATCATTATCATTATTGTCATCATCATCTAGCTGGCTAGATAACATCTAGAAACGGAACAACAACATCTACAAATATCTGTATGTATGGCGGTTGGTGTGTTCCATCGATTATGAACTATGTTGTCAAGGAGTACTTTTGCATAGTGAAATGTTTCTTTACATCTGTACGATGGTTGTTTTGTTGCGTGAACTACATCTCGGAGAAAAAAATAGCGTGGCTGGCTAGCAAACATCTAGAAACGGAACAACAACTAGAAACATCGAGACTTTGTAGGTGAACATCTGGCTGGGAAAGTGACTGCCAATTCCATCAAGCACGAACTGTATGTTTCGTAGAGGACTTTGTGTTGGCATTCTGACGACGGCATTATGTACAGTGAAATGATTTTACATCTGTCCGATGTTGTTTTGTTGCGTGAACTGCTTTTTCAGGGGGGGGGGGGGGGATAATGACGTGGCTGGCTAGCAAACATCTAGAAACGAAACAACGACATATAGAAACATCGAGACTTTGTAGGTGAACATGTGGTTGGGAAAGTGACTACCAATTCCATCAAGGATGAACTGTATGTTTCGTAGAGGTTTTTTTTTTTTTGGTGACATTCTGGCTCCGGCATTATGCACAGTCTGCCTGAGCGGGCCGTTGTTTGTCGAGACTCCTGTCTTTTCCACTTTTCACACGCGGCAGTGAGGAAGATTTTATGTGATATTCACTGGCACGGGAACGGAGCATAATAGGGACGACCTTTTGCTGTGTTGTTGAAACCATGACTAATGACTAATAATCATCAGCATCCATCCAATGACCCCGAGGTAGACCAAGAAGGCGGTGGAGAGATAATATACATACAGACCTACAAGCACTTGGAATCAACGACTGGCAAGAGAAGGTCCACCAGAGAGACGAATGGAGACAGATTGTATTTGCAGCAAAGAACCTCAATGGCTCGGAATGCTGAAGAAGAGAGAGAGATCCATCCAATGAGCAGTCAGGCTGAAAAAACATCTGATGGCTGTAGAGATGTGGTTTCTGAGGAAAATGCAAAGAATACCATGGACAGCTAGAAAGACCAATGAACAAGTCCTTCAAGAAACAAATGAAGATCGTAAATTGATTGGAGAAATTAGACGTAGACAGTCAAAATTTTTTGGACATGTTATGAGAAGAAATGGATTGGAGAATTTGGTGACAACTGGTAAGATCGAGGGGAACAGACCAAGGGGAAGACCTAGAAGCAAGTACCTGGATGGCTTGGCCTTGTGGCATGGTCGAGACAGAAATACGGAGCTGATCCATGACTCTGGTGATCGAGTGAGATGGCAGAACATGACCGCCCACGCTTACCGGCATGGCACATGATCGATGGATGGATGTTTATTAATAGACATGTCACTTTGGTGACGCTTGGGGCCGCGTCCCTAATTCGATAAATCATTGGTCGAGTAGAGGAGAGAAGCGGGGAAGAATGCACTGTGGGATATTCTAAAGCTTCTAAGAGCGCACTCAGTTTCATCTTTCCCAGGAGCAAGACATGTTTTTCTGTGGATTAAGAAAAATGTGCCCCTCTCTGTGATTCAGCCAGAAATGGCCCTGGAGTATATATACGTGGATGTGTATATTCAGATGATCACGTAAAGAGAGGAGATGGTATTAGCGGATGGATGGATGAATCCAGTACAAAATTAGCACACGAGTGTCTGAGACGAATTTGGGACAGCTCAGCTTCTGACAGAGCGTTAATTCAGTCATCACAATGTGTGGTAATCCTAGCGTCATATCTAAAATACTCCAAGATGGTAACCCATACCAGTGAAGATCTGCCAAGCCCAATGTCTTCAGCAATCATCAGTTGCTAACTTGTTACTTGGACAATTCGACTACTATTTCATTCCAAATATCCCAAATTAACTCTGGAAGAGAACAATGTCAACATATGACAGGATGAATCTCGTCAACAGAAGCATGGACTGAAGACCCATTGTTTCAGACTTCAGTCGATTTTATATTAGGACTATGTTCACACCATGGGATCCCATATTTTAGAAAGACTACTATCTCACCCCCAGGACATATACCAGTTAAGGAAGAGTATTCTGTGAGGAGAAACATGTGTGGGGCTCTTTGTGGACAATATTAATATATATAATGCCAGCAATTGCTCTTAATGTTTTTATTAAAATGACATGCTTGCTGTGTATATTGATGTAATTTGTGCTCGGAATGTTTCTCCATTCCACAGAGTTTTTAGTGAATTAAACTGGTGAAATTTAGCACACCTCTTATTCAATGACTCGTAATGTACCAGTTTTCATTATATGTTTAATTAAACCATTAATTAACATTCTTGAACAATTTGGAACGGTAAGTGGCTGGGTAAACACGAGTAGACAGTGAATTACTGATCCTAATGTAAGCTCCCAGGTTCCAAAGTGTTCATTGAGGAGAACACTATATTTCAACAATTCTTGTAACCGTTTCACCTAATAAGGAAAATGGATGCAAGTGATGGTTCATACAGAGTAAACTTTGGTTCTCCTTTGGGGAAAAGATAAACAGTAGTGGATTCCTTAATATATCCGGGATTCCCCTAGACATCCTGAGTTCTTTTGGGTCACATCATCTTCCAGTGACCTATCTACTCTGTTAGAAATTAGTCCCATCTCTCTAGCTTTACTTCACCACGGGGAATGCTTTCTTGGGTACTGAACTTATCCTCCCAACATGCCACAATCATCATCATATACGTATTATAACCTGTATGATAATCCAGCCTCCGCCGTCAGTTTGTGTGTCACATAGAACCTCAATGTTGTCCCACAGTGAGATCGTCTCCCTGGCATTTGAATTGGGCACCCCTCTGTAGCACTTGTCCTGTAGACGAGTGTAAGCGTTAGTGATGATTCATCAGTCGTGGGGTTGGTGAGGGGGGGGGGGGGGGGGGGTACATTTATAGGCAAACATATCATGAGGATGTCTACTGTGACCAATAAAATGTTTTCTCATTGGTTGAGAAACAACACAGTGCACGGGGTGGGGGTGAGAAAGAGATAGATAGATAGATAGAGAGAGAGAGAGAGAGAGAGAGAGAGAGAGGGAGAGAGAGAGAGAGAGAGAGAGAGAGAGAGAGATACAGGCTTCAAGAACAGTATCACCGTACAGGCCATGGCACGTACTGGCTGCGTGGTAACAAGATAGTCAGGAACCGGCCTTGTCAACTCATTGAGACATCCGGGACACATGGTGCTAGTCCCATATCTTTACACCAATCGGCACTAGGTGGGTGAACATCACCTGTGTCCACTTTACTTCCGAGGGAATTTCCCGGTACGCAATTCAGGCTGGGTCGCCCACGGTGCCCAGGTCAAACAACAATACATTCCGGGATGGAAGTCAATGTAGAGACTGGACAAGTGGGCTGCAAGTAGCATACCTGCCATCTGTCATCATCATCATCATCATCATCATCATCATCATCATCATCATCATCATCATCATCATCATCATCATCATCATCATCATCATCATCATCATCATCATCATCATCATCACGACCACCACCACCACCATCATCATCATCATCATCATCATCATCATCATCATCATCATCATCATCATCATCATCATCATCATCATCACGACCACCACAACCACCACCATCATCATCATCATCATCATCATCATCATCATCATCATCATCATCATCATCATCATCATCACCATGACATGAACATCATCAGCACCATGACATGAACATCATCATCACCATGACATGAACATCATCACCGTGACATGAACATCGCCACAATGACATGAATATCACTACCATGACAATAACATCATCACCATGACATGAAACTCACCACCATGACAATAACATCATCACCATGACATGAAAATCACCACCATGACATGAATATCATCACCATGACATGAACATCACCACCATGACATGAACATCATCACCATGACATGAACATCACCACCATGACATGAACATCATCACCATGACATGAACATCACCACCATGACATGAACATCATCACCATGACATGAACATCATCACCATCTTCAGATGTGTCATGGTGATGATGATGTTCATGTCATGGTGGTGATGATCATGTCATGGTGATGATGTTATTGTC
Organism: Cepaea nemoralis; assembly: GCA_014155875.1. NCBI lineage: Eukaryota > Metazoa > Mollusca > Gastropoda > Stylommatophora > Helicidae > Cepaea > Cepaea nemoralis. The sequence goes on from JACEFZ010012220.1 coordinate 309,327, forward strand.
ATGATGGTGATGTTCATTCTGACCAATAAAAATATGTCAACTGAAACGAGAAAAAGAGTGTTGAGGGGATACATAGAGCCGGTTCTTTTGTATGGATGTGAAACTTGGACAATGAGCAGTCAAGCTGAAAAACATCTTGACATAAGCCTGGGTCATTGACAGTGAGTTGAGTGACCGGGCATGAGAAAAGAATGGGTGAGAGTGGGAGACAGTAAAGTGACTGACCTGGCTATGAAAAAACAGCCAGTCCTGAGAAATAAAATAGTGAGGGTAGAGGAAAAACCCCTAGGGGGGATGGGGAGAGAGATAGTGTATTTTGTTGTGTGAAGTCAAGGGACTTGGGGGAGTTGAGTTGGAGATACCGAAGGAGTCGGTAGTCCACGGACAACGGTGTTGTGTTGTTCTCCGAGTTGTGAAGACAGGCCTGAACCAGAGTGGGTTCTATAGGGAGTGAGGGCCAAAACCCAGAGTGGGTTGCATAGTTGAGCAGTGGCTCCGACCCAATGTGTGGGTTGTATTGTAGGAGATCCAGCCGTGGATAGTAGCTGGATTACCTGTCTTGTGGATTTGATATGAAGCAGGCTTGAGAAGGCATTGATGTGTGCTGGTTAAATTGTGAGGAGGATATTTATAGTCTATGGATTACATTGTTTCTGGATATATACATATGTTCCGTGAGTCTGTGTTATTTCTGTAATAAAGGATTATGTGCGCCCAACTGAATCTTGTTTCATGACTGGTGAATATGCACTGCGGGGGTGAGTTACTATTGCAAGACAGTATATCTCCATTGACACACCATGAGTATCGTTACCTAGACAACGACCATCACACGAATAATATCATGAGCATATCATCGTAAGAACTTCGTGATATTATCATTAGAACGACGTGTGACATTCTGAGGGCTCTCCTGGCAAGAACGACGGGGATATATTGAGAAACCCATTGCATTATAGACATTGGTGTCATTCTGAGATATTTGTGGGCTCTTCGCTGAAAGAGAGGAGTTATTATCTGTGACTTAGTTCCATCAATTTAGACAGTACTGCTCCAAGAAATTAATGTGTACTCTTCAGTGTGGGCGCCAGATAATTATCACAAACAGAGGAGAGCTAATGATCAAGCTAGCAGACAGGTCACGTAAAGGTTACTACAGGTAAATTTGATACCAACAATATCGCTGAAGCTAGCAGACAGTTCACGAAAGACCACTTCAGTTCAGTTCATCAAAAGCAGCCAGCGCGCGGCAAAACAGACAGTGAGGGATTTAGCAGTGAAGTCATGTGCGTGCTGAAGACAGGTGTACGGTGTTTTTCATAGGTCAAGAGATGGGGCGTCAGAGAATTAACGCAGAGAGGTCAAAAATAGGACAGCACAGGTAAAGTCACGTGGACAGCGGGTTGTTTGTGACGAAGACAGGATTGAAGAAAATCAAAGATACTGACAGGTGTGTGTGTGTGTGTGCTAAGACAACGCACTGTGTTGGTCGCGGGTCGACAAGGGAACACAACGGGGAAGGACGGTGGAAATTGTGAGTTTCCACGGAAAAATCGGGTCAGCGCTGTTTATCCAGGACAGGTGACCGAAGGGGGTAGGAACAGTGCCCCACCACAGCCGGATTGGGGCTGAGAAGGTTGACCTTAGGAGGCAAGGCTGTTTAACAGTAAGCAGTTACTGAGGAAATTTCCATGGCCTAGTGTCCGGTCATTTTACAGACAGTCAGTGTGGATTATTGTGACAAAGAGGACTGAGGTACTGACTTGAGGTGTCCGGCAAGGTCAAGGCTGGGGACAGTGGAAAAGTACTGAGATTTTCCACAGGAGATCTGGATAAACAACGTGTTTATGAATGAAAACCAGACTTTATGTGTCGTCTTTGTTGAATTGTTCTACTATTGTCATCATTACTCTGTCATGAGCAATCATTGTTACAACGAAGGATGACATGTCATCACCGCACACAAGGGTGCATACAGTTGCCAAAAAGAACTGACGGTACAGGGTTATAGCACTGGGCATTTGCGGCCAATGTTTCATTTGAACTTTGTCTTTAAACGGCAATCCAGAACATTTTGGGATAATTACCATCATCTTCAATTTGTACGACAATCGAAAGAACACTTTGGATAATTACTATTTACCGTCAACGTTTTCGACAGTTGGAACTGGTAATCACAACGCGACATGAAGTAACCGCTCAACAAAACAAGAAGTCGGTTTGAAATCTAGCGTGGTAGACATTTAGGAGAATTTAACACAGACATTTCCAGCATATTGTGAAAAACTATTAACAGCAAAATAAGAACTTTTGGCGACGGATTATCATTAATAGGCACATATTTGTCGGCCAACCAGTTGGACATTTTGTTTGCTCTCTCATAGTCTTAACTGTCGTTATCGTTTGTCTATTTATATATATATGGATATGTTATTACATGTAGTTGTTGATAGGCATTTTTTTGCGATCTCTATCTACACTAGGATAGAACTTGCAAAACGTGTTTTTTTTCTGGTGCTTAAGATATATTTTGTAAGGAAAACGTTAATGAGTTAACGTGTCGTGCAGTGGCATTGGAATAGTCCTAACCAATATCTAGAGCCGAGTTGTTTCACGTCAGATTTGTGTATATTGTTACGCTATAATTTTTTTTTTCGTTATATTTACATATGATATTTGTTATGGTCGGATATATGGTATTATTGTAATCTTTCGTCTTTTCTACTGTCTAGTGGTCTTTGTCAGTTTATATTTATATATTACGCGCACTGTGGGTGTCCCTACACAAGCTTGTGGTTGTTACTGTGGTTTATTTCTTTGTGATCACCGTCTCCGTGTACTTGGCTTGTGAGTCTAGCGTTTATAGAAAACACTTAGTGTTATCATTCATTCGTTTTGTATATGTATTTATATGTATGTTTAACAATATTTCCAGGGAGTTTATGAACTTGTGGTAATAGATATATATACGAGGGAGTATAGGTGATACTTTCCCCCTCACTACCTAGTGCTTATAGAGTGACTGGGTGAGTACAGGGTGACATTTTTAGCACTACGAATTTACGTACACAGGGAGTGGTAGTGTACGTATTGAAGACACACAAAGGACTAGTAGCAGAGTCTTTACATTTATAGTTGGCTGACAGACAGCAACGTGTCCGCAAGTACAAGATGCCTACTTTAATGGACTATATTGAAGCAGGTGAACGAATAGGCCTGAAAGGTAAAGAGTTACAGGAGTATGCCGAAGCAAAGGAACAAAAACAGACGGAAAGAGAGGAGAGGCATAATGAACGTGAGGCAAAACGTCTACAGGAAGAGAAAGAGACGCAAGTAAAACTAGCTGAAATGGAAAACAAACGTCTACAGGAAGAGAAAGAGACGCAAGTAAAACTAGCTGAAAGGGAAAACAAACGTCTACAGGAAGAGAAAGAGACGCAAGTAAAACTAGCTGAAATGGAAAACAAACGTCTACAGGAAGTAAAGTTAGCTGAAATGGAAATTGAGAAAGAGAAGGTCAAGTGTCAGATGCAAACTGAAATCGAGTTAGGAAAACTAGAACTTTCTTCGAAAGGTCAAAGTGAGGAAAGCAGAAGACCATCGCAGTCGTCACAGAGATTAAAACTGCCATATTTTACGGACCGGGATTGCCTTGAATCCTATCTTGGGAGATTCGAATCGTCTGTAAAAAACATTAGGCATTCCAGAAGCAGAGTATGCGATGCGACTTGGCGAGTTTCTTACGGGTAAGGCACTAGACACCATGTTCAATTTACCTGTGGAAGAAAGAAACAACTACACTATTTTGCGTCAGCGTCTCCTCACAAAGTTCCAACTCACTGAGCATGGATATAGGACAGAGTTTAGACAGACAGTGCCAGAGACAAATCAAGATTTCACAGACTTTGTTAACATGGTAAAGAATACATTTAACAAATGGATGGAGCTCGCAGAAGTAGGGAAAGATTTTAATAAATTAGTAGATTTAGTGTTAAGAGACAAAGTATTAGCATCATGTAATTCAAACTTAGTGGCTTTCTTTGAGGAACGTAAGCCAAAGGACATAAGCACAATGTCTCAGTTAGGGCAAAATTACATGACTGCACATCCTAACAGTTCTATTGGGAAACTAATGAGTGAGGAAATAGTTTGTGCAGCGTACACTAAACAGGACCAGAATCCAGTCATCAGACCAAGGGCGAAAAGTGTGGATTCAGCACAGAAAGGTGAGCAGCAAGAACTTCAAGATAATGGTTTCCGAGGAATCAATGTTGGTAGAGTAGGACGGTACCCATATAGAAGAGGGAACTTCCAGAGACGTCCAAATTATGCCGGATGTTGGAATTGTGGGAGCTGGAGACACAAGGCAGCACAGTGTGATGCACAACCATCAGATGGACCAACGAACAACAGTAAAAGGGAGATCACTTGTTTCAAATGTGGAAGGAAGGGGCATTTTAGCCATCAATGTAGGATGAGAGAAACAGAGCATTCAAATGCGGCACAAGTGATTGAGACCATCAACAATGAAGATTGTAGTGGGTGCAAACCTCTTTTTGAAAAAGACGGTCAGCCAGTCTTAGTGTGTGGTCATACAGTGAAAGCAGGTTCAGCAGTCCATGAAGGAGGAAGTCTGAAGCTGCATCAGGGATTCGTCAATGATAGACCAGCGTTAACAATTAGGGATTCCGGATGTACGTCTATCGGAGTGAGGAAAAGTTTAATAGATCCCTCGGATTATACAGGGATAAAGATTAGATGCATAACATTCAACGGCACAGTAGAGTTCTACCCATTAGCCATAATAACAGTAAAAACACCATATATCACTGGAAGAGTTACAGTGTGTGTTTTGGACTCACCAGTGGCTGATTTGATCATAGGAAATGTTATAGGAATTAAAGATTGTACAGAAGAGGAAGTAGTTTATTGGGACCAAAAATATAGTGTAAGCAGTAATGAGGTAGTTACCACAAGAGAACCTAAATTAGAGAGTATAGCTGAGGTAGAAGAGGAACTTGAAGTAGACACAAAAACTCAGGACAAGGATAGTACAGCTGAGCAGATGAGAATGGATCCCAAATATAGTGCTAGTGGCTCCCAGAGACAAGATACTACTCTGAACAAATGTTCCCAAGGGTGTAGGAGAGTAGAACATAGGCAGTCAAAGAAAGGTAGATGGTGCTTCGAGAGGAAGAACAATGTTCTCACTCGCAGGTTTTCAGATAGCAGAACTGCACGTGGGCAAGGAGCAGTACCTTTAGCACATAGAGACCGATATACTAGAACAGCTCAGGATAGTGCATGGGCAGGGCACATAGGCATAAGGCGTATGCAGCAGAAAGCAAGGTGCCAGGTATATGGGCCAAGATTGAATAAAGAGTTCAGACTAAACAGAGACTCAAGTGTAACGATGCAATATGCAGATAGGAAAGTTGAGTCAGGTCAAAAGAGTGTTCGCGACATTACTGACCCAGGGCTAGGGATAGCAAACAGATGTTGTAATTGTAGAGGTACCATGAGTCTTGGGTACGTGAAAGGGAGACACAGCATCGACAGGAATCAGAGGAGGGTTAATGCAAGAACAGAACCACCTGATATAGGGTCGGTACACAAATAGTATTGTATGGTCGTGAAGTAGTAAGAGACCTGTGGGTACATAAGTATAATGCTTTCCTATGATGTATTATTATTATGTGATGTATTAGTTCATGCATTGGTACACAAGATAGAAAGATGGTTGTATTTATGTGTGACGAATATAGGAGTGTACTATGAGCATTTGATGTATTATGTAGTGTGGTAGCTAGAGTAAGGTGCAGCCATACTGAGGGCTACCCAGGCAATATGTCTGGGTCACATGTTTAGTAAGTTTTAGTCGCCCAATATTTGAAAACGAAGTTTTCTTTTAAGAGGGGGGTGATGATATAAGCCTGGGTCATTGACAGTGAGTTGAGTGACCGGGCATGAGAAAAGAATGGGTGAGAGTGAGAGACAGTAAAGTGACTGACCTGGCTATGAAAAAACAGCCAGTCCTGAGAAATAAAATAGTGAGGGTAGAGGAAAACCCCTAGGGGGGATGGGGAGAGAGATAGTGTATTTGTTGTGTGAAGTCAAGGGACTTGGGGAGTTGAGTTGGAGATACCGAAGGAGTCGGTAGTCCACGGACAACGGTGTTGTGTTGTTCTCCGAGTTGTGAAGACAGGCCTGAACCAGAGTGGGTTCTATAGGGAGTGAGGGCCAAAACCCAGAGTGGGTTGCATAGTTGAGCAGTGGCTCCGACCCAATGTGTGGGTTGTATTGTAGGAGATCCAGCCGTGGATAGTAGCTGGATTACCTGTCTTGTGGATTTGATATGAAGCAGGCTTGAGAAGGCATTGATGTGTGCTGGTTAAATTGTGAGGAGGATATTTATAGTCTATGGATTACATTGTTTCTGGATATATACATATGTTCCGTGAGTCTGTGTTATTTCTGTAATAATGGATTATGTGCGCCAACTGAATCGTGTTTTAATGACTGGTGAATATGCACTGCGGAGGTGAGTTATATTGCAAGATAGTTAGATATCTCCATTGACACAGCATGAGTATCGTTACCTAGACAACGACCATCACACGACAATATCATGAACATATCATCGTAAGAACTTCGTGATATTATCAGCAAGAACCACGTGTGACAATCTGATGGCTGCAAAAATGTGGTTTCTGAGGAAAATGCAAAGAATACCATGGACAGACAGAAATACCAATGAACAAGTCCTTCAAGAATCAAATGAAGATCGTAAACTGATTAGAGACATTAGACGTAGACAAGTCAAAATTTTTTGGGCATGTTATGAGAAGAAATGAATTGGAGAACTTGGTGACGACTGGTAAGATCGAAGGGAAGAGACCAAGGGGAAGGCCGAGAAGTAAATACCTGGATGGCTTGGCCACATGGCATGGTCGAGACAGAAACACGGAGCTGATCCACAACTCTGGTGATCGAGTGAGATGACAAAACATTACCCCCCACGCTTTCCGGCATGGCACATGATTGATTGACTTGTATATACAATGTTTTCAATGTTCTCGCTCTAACGCGCTTCCAGTCATTTTCTGTGTAAGCCGAATGCATAGATCAAACTCCATGTCGTTGTTTATACACTCAGCATTCTCGGCGTACTACGAGATTGCATTTCCTAAAGGCATCCTATTCTGTCTCCTGTCTTGAAACACCCTTTGTCCTGTCGGTTTTACTTTCTTCCCTTCTCACATCTCTGACCCTTACTTATCACGGGTAGTTGGGTTTTTCCCAGAGATGTTTTCTTCCTCCCATGTCTGTCCTATGGTAAGTGAGAATTTACCTCTACTGTCCCTTGTCCTTGAACTTGGGTCACCGTGCCTGCGCGGTTCTGAGTTATTGATGTCTGCTCTGAGTGACATTTAACTCCTTTCTTTCGGGTTATAAATTGTTGTCCGTCTTTATCATCTATATCTATTAATTCTTATGTGTCATATTCTCCACTGTTGTTCGTCATAACATCTGATGGGAGGTGCCTTGTAGAGATTAGAATAGTCATAACATCTGATGGGAGGTGCCTTGTAGAGATTAGAATAGTCATAACATCTGATGGGAGGTGCCTTGTAGAGATTAGAATAGTCATAACATCTGATGGGAGGTGCCTTGTTTAGATTAGAAACGTTATAACATCTGATTGAAGGTACCTTATAGAGATTAGAACACTCATAACATCTGATAGGAGGTACCTTGTAGAGATTATAACAGTCGTAACATCTGATGGACTGTATCTTGTAGTGATTAGAACGAAGAATAGCTCCAGCAAACTTTTTTTTTTTTTTTGCTAGACGGTAAACCCACACCAATAAGATGATGTCATATGCGGGGAGAAAAGGAATGTTGAAGCGCTATGTAGACCCAATGCTGTTACGTGCATCTGAAACATGGGCAATAAATGGACATGCTATGAAACATCTAATTGTAATGGAAATTTGGTGTCTGAGGAAAATGCAAAGAATACCATGGACACATAGAAATACCAACGAGAAAGTACTACAAGAAGCAAATGAAAACCGTGAACTGATTCTGGAAATTAGACGCAGATAGTCAAAATTTCGTGGAAATGTATGTAGATAAATATTCTGGCCGGTTTAGTGACAAGTAGTAAAAATGATGGAAGAACAGGAAGGGGAAGGCAAGTAGGTAAATACCTGGATGAACCGGTCACATGGTATAATCGAGACAAGAACACACACCTGAACCATGACTATAGTGATTGTCAGAGATGGTGAACCATGACCATGGTGATCGTGTGAGGTAGTGAACCATGACTATGGTGAACGTGTAAGATGGCGAACTATGACCGTGGTGAGCTGGTGATACATGACCGTGTTGATCGTGTGAGATAGTTAACCATGACCGTGGTGATCGTGTGAGATAGTGAACCATGACCATGGTGATCGTATGAGGTAGTGATCTACGACTGTATTGATCGTGTGAGATAGTGAACCATGACCGTGGTGATCGTATGAGGTAGTGAACCATTAACGTGGTGATCGTGTGAGGTAGTGAACCATGACCGTGGTGATCGTGTGAGGTAGTGAACCATGACCGTGGTGATCGTGTGAGATAGTGAACCATGACCACGGTGATCGTGTGAGTTAGTGAACCATGACCATTGTGATGATGTGAGATGGCGAATCGTGACGGTGGTGATGGTGTGAATTGGCGAACAATGACCTTCCACGCTTTTAAGTGCACTTTCTCCTGCATTATCCCACTCGACAGACGGTGCAGAGAGCAGAACCCTGCCGCTGTCAATGCAGAGGTTAACGCGCTCATCTATGAACACTCAGATAGCCCCGAAGTGCTCATCTATACAGATGGATCTGTGGTAAAGCAGCAGAGAAGTGCGTGGGCATTTACAGCCCGTTCAGCGGGCCGAACCGTTCAAGAATCCAGTGGTGCCCACTCTATGACTACGAGCAGCATGACGATGGAGGTGATGGCAGTTACACAGGCTTTCATATGGCTGGAGTCACAGCATTATACCAACGTGTGTGTACTAAGTGATTCAATGAGCATGATTCAGAAGGTCGAAGCTGGATCGGTACGTAGACAGTGGACTGAATCGCTGCGGAAGTCTGTTGTCCGTAAAGTCACCTTCATCTTCGTCCCGGGACATGCGGGAGTCGAGGGAAATGAACGAGCTGACAAACTGGCTGGCTCTGCACCCCCTGTAGATGGCCAGCCCATGGATCGTGCCGATGTTATTAACGTCCTTAAAGATATGGCAAGAACAGAGGACTTTGACGTCAATAATTCCACATCGCTGTCCAGGATGAAAGACCTGGGAGTAAGAATCGGCACAGCCAGACGCGAGAGGTACATCGGGAAAACAAAGCACCTCGTCAACCAACACAGAACTGGCACTATTAGCCACCGGACGCTGATGCATATGCTGGGGGGAGGATCTGAGCACCTATGGACTTGTCCGGAGTGCAACGAAGGTACCCCAACTGATAACTGATAACTGATAACTGACCTTCCACGCTTATATACATCGCATAATGGCGATGATTAATTATAAATTTGAGATATTTCATTTTCACAGCGTAATCCAACATCCTACTTTAGTTATAATGGAGCTGTCTGAGAACTGTAGTCAGTTGAGAGCAATGTGCGGGAAGAACATAGCATTGTTGCGTGTTTAGTTTAGTTTAATTTTGTTTAGTTTAGTTTTGTTTAGTTTAATTTAGTTTAGTCGACGGATCAACTTCACGGCACACGGTGTAACCTATAAGTGCTCCGTTCTACTCCTAACAGCGACTGATAAAAGAGAAATCATTTCGCACTGAGAGCGCTAACAAGTCAAGTCGCATTATTCTGTCAAGAAGCCTGATCGGCGGGAAAATGTCACATTGAAAGTCCAACAACACGAAACACACTGTTGCCAAGATGTGCAGCGTGGGAGCCGACAACAAGAAGAAGAACGTCGAGAGCCCACCTGCTAGCTGCATCAAAGAGCCTGATACTACACCGATTACTGAAGCTACCACGAGGGAGAAGATTGACAGCCCAACACAGTCAAGAACCGAGACAGCAGAGAAGGAGGAGAAAGACACCAGAGTCGGAAACACCGACTCAAAAACAGTCCGATGGGTTGTCAAGCGAATTCCTGTGGAGCTGACAGATGAAGAAATCCTGAAGCAGCTACATGAAGAGAATCTTCACATCCGATTCGTGAAGGCTTCTCTTCTACTCCAAGACACCTACAACATTGGCAGTAGTGACGTCGGAGGGCAGCGAGATGCCGACCACAGTATCATTCAACAAGAGAATGCAGCAACCAGAGAGATTCATACCAAGAATCACGCAATGCTCCAGATGTCAGAAGGCCGGTCACAGTAGAGCTACGTGTCGCAGTAAGACGGAAATCTGCCGATACTGCGCAGCTCACCACGCTTTCAAGGAGTGTCCGCCGACCAAACTGGACACGGACTTCCTAGCACCCAACAACAAAAGAAAGTGCGCCAACTGCCTGGGCAAACATGGAGCAAGATCCCGGGGGTGTCCGTACCTGCAAAGACACAGAGACGTCTTAAAGATCGCCACCATAACACACCCCCGGGGTGTTGGCGGGATGTTTGGATGGATGTGTGGGGGTGAAAGTAGGGGTGTGGGAATGGGTGTGGGGGATGTGTGTATGGGTGGAGGATATGTGTATGGGACGGGTGCGGGGGATGTGTGTTTGGGTGGGGGATATGTGTGGGTGGGTGGAGATGTGTGGATGGTTTGGGGAAGTATTGTGGGTGGCGGGGTTGTGTGGGTAGGGGATTGTGTGGGTGGATTGGGGATGTAAGGGCGAGTAGGGAGAAGTGTATGGTGTGTAGGTTTGGGATATGTTGCGGTGATGTTGGTGGGGGATGTGTGCATGGTGTGTGGATGGGGGGTTTGTTTGTGGTGGTATGGGTGAGGATATGTGTGTGGGTGGGGAATAGTGTGTGGTGTGGGGGATGTGAGTGATGGGTGCGGGGAATGTGTGTATGGGTGGGGGATATGTGTGGGTGAGTAGGGGATGTGTGGTGGTTGGGAGAAGTATGTGTGGGTGGTGGGTGTGTGGGTGGGAGATGTGTGCGTGGATGGGGAATGTGTGGGTGGGGCTGTGTAATGTGTAGGTGGATGAGGGATGTGTATGTGTCGGGGTGGGATGCGTGAGTGGGTGGAGAATGTGTGTGGGTAGGGGTATTGTGATCGAGAGATGTTTGGTTGGGGTGGGTAGGGTGGGGGGGTGTGGGTGCGTAGTGGAGGATGTTTGCGTGAGTGAGTGTGTGTTGGTGGATGGGTGGGGAATGCATGTGTGGGTGGGGAGAGGTGTGTGGTGTGTTGGTTGGGGATATTGTGTGGGTGGGGTATGTGTGTGTGGGTGGGGGTATGTGTGGTGGATGGGTAAGGGTATCTGTGTGGGTGTGGGTGGGAATATTGTGTGGTATGTGGGTGGGGGATATGTGTGTGGTGTGTAGGTGGGGATGCATGGTGGTATGTGGATGTGGGATGTGTTGGTGAGGGATATGTGTGCGGTGTGTGGGTTGGGAATATTGCGTGGTAGAGGATGTATGTGATGTGCGGGTGGGGACGTGTGTGGTGGGGGATTGGGTTAGGGCATGTGTGGGTGGGTGGAGGATGTATGTGTGGGTGGTGGGGTGTGTGTGAGTGGATTGGGGATGTATAGGTGGTTAGGGAGATGTGTGTGTGTGTCGGGGTAGGGAGATGTCAGTTGGTGGGGATGTGTGTGTATGGTTTGGGGATGTGCGAGTGGATGTGCGATGTGTAGGTTGGTGGGGGATGTTTGTGAGTAGGTGGGGAATATATGGTCGATGGAGATGTGGCTGGGGGATGGGTGGTTGGAGGTGTGGGTGGGGAGAGGATGTGTTGGTTAGGATGTGTATGTGGTGGGCGTGGATGTGTGGGTTGGTGGGGGATGTTTGTGGGTGGCGAGTGTGTTTTGGTTGGGGGAAACAGGTGAGGGCAGTGTGTGTGGGTGGGGGATGTGCGGGAGGGGGATGGGTTGGATGGTGGGGTATGTATGTCTCCCTGGGTGTGTGTGTGTGGGTAGGTGGGGTTGTGTGTGTGGGTGGGGTGATGTATAGGTAGGTGGGAGATGGGCCTCATACTATGGTAATTTGTCTTGATTATGCTTACAACATTCATTTCATAATGTTTATCTTTCTATGTAAATGTATAATGCTCTTGATGAACGAAAGACGAGTGATTGGAAGGGCCGAATGTAAGACGGGCCTGCGTGCCCAATTTTTGAAACTTTTAAAATAAAGTTGATTTGATTAATAAAGTTCTCCATCACTCGAGGCGGACAAAATACCTCGAGACCACTCAGCCCCCCTTTGTTGCGTGTGTCCTTTAGAGGTCATCTTTGGGTGTGCGAGCTCTGTCAGTGTCTGCCTTGTGACATTTAATTTCTACCTCTCTGTAGAACGGTTCGTACTCAAAGGTGTGTGGAGTCTGATGTTCGTTCTAGTTTGGTGTTGTTTAGTGTATATTAATGAACCTTGTGACGGCACTACATTGATTGCTGGACAAACCGCTGGCCTGAGTTTGTGCGTGTACACATATCATTGACACGCTGCAGGCCTTGGACATTTGTGTGTACTTACCTTGAATGTGAGTGGCTGCAGCAAGTATCAGACATAGCAGCACAGCTCCTGAAACTTGTGACATTGTGCTGTGGAGAGAGACTAAACATGCGTGGAGTTCCTCGGGTTTCTATAGAATCACAGACTGCACGGCACATTTATAGCCCGTCAGGAACAATAACTATGTCCAATCTTGTACTTAATTGTTTCTTAGAATGTGCCTGTTCTCGTAATGCGTGGCATTCTATGAGTGCCCTTGAACTCATCTTGGTGTTGTAACAGCCATCCTTGCTCAGCTACAGATGGAAGTGGAGACATCTAGGTTATCAGAGAAATGGAAGATGGTACATGCGTTGGGACATATTTTTGTTACTTTCACACAGGGGATGCCAGGCTGGTATGGCATTTTTCCAAATATCCGCTGTAGGTTTCCACTAATGAACTGTCAGATAACCCTGGCTGGAAGGCTGTCTAACATAACAAATAACGCGTCAACACCGACTCTATTCCAGTACATAAATATTTCACACAGGTTGCCTAAAGACAAAAGATGGAGAAATCATAATAGAAAAAGATCAGATTTTACATGTATGGTCAGATTATGTGAAAAACCGTCATGATGATAACAGAGAAGAACAGTATGATATTCGAAATAATAATGGAGGACCATCAATTTTGAAGATGGAGGTTTAGCATGCTTTTAACCATGTGAAAACTGGCAAGATCCCCGGTTCAGACAACATCACAACATAAATAATTAATGCTTTAGGCGAATATGAAATAAATCAAGTCACTAGACTTCTGAATACAATATATGATACTCCAGATTTACCTCATGAATTATGTAGTTCTGTATTTATTGCAATCCCAAAGAAATTAGGAGCCGTGGAATGTGATCAACATCGAACAATTAGTATAATGCGTCACAACACGAAGATTTTGCTAAGAATTATCATGCAAAGAGTTAGGAAGAAAATACAACCTGAAATAGGAGAAGAACAATGTGGGTTTATAGAAGGCACATACAACAATGTTTTCGTATACTCTATGTATGGCACATGTTATGGCTGGGTGTCGCACAAGCTAGCCCGCTTGCCTTTCTGGCACAGTTGTCATGGACTGGATTTGCAGACAGATTTGTAACATTCACTTGGCCTCCCTGGTCGACTGAAACTAAGATGGATTCTAGGTCATTTCCTGGAAAATAATGACGCCCGTCGTGATACTGATTGTGTCACACAACCAGCGCCGATCTGTCGAAATAAATTCATTCATTATTACATATCTTTATTAGCAGATGGAAATTGACACCGCTTGTCTCGTCTTTACAACGAATAGGAAATTGTTCCTTTTTGGATCTACCTGGCCAACATAGTGAATAGGCAGGCAGGTCGTTAGGCGGGACTGCCAGACGCTGATTGTCTGCAGACACGGTCTGCTGGATTCATTTTCTCCATGTTTTGACTTTTACGTTCCCGTTTCGTCAAACAGATCTTCTTTCTTCCTTGTTGTAACACTGTGAGCTGTGGATTTCTTTTGAAATTTTTTTTTTCCCTACGTGTCCACGTCGGTTGTATGGCGACCTGCAGTTTTAAAAAAAAATGCCGTGTGGCTACCTGAGGGCACTAATGGTTGCCTTATGTGATGATGCGTGCGCGGATTGCTATTGTTGTTTTGAAACAGCTGGTGGACTGTTGTCGATGCTCTGGTCATATGATCTTGTTACACCTACTGTTTTCTTTCGCAAATTCACAAAGGACAAGTATGAACATTTCTCGTGGTTTTCACTGGCACAGGAATGTAGCAATTATTGAGCGACCAGTTTGATATCAAGTTGGAACCCTACTACTGCTGCTTCTGCTGCTGCTGCTTCTACTACTACTACTACTACTACTACTACTACTACTACTACTACTACTACTACTACTACTACTACTACTACTACTTCTTCTTCTTCTTCTTCTACTACTACTACTACTACTACTACTACTACTACTACTACTACTACTACTACTACTACTACTACTACTACTACTACTACTACTACTACGACTACTACTACTACTACTACTACTACTACTACTACTACTACTACTACTACTACTACTACTACTACTACTACTATTACTACTACTACTACTACTACTACTACTACTACTACTACTACTACTACTACTACTACTACTACTACTACTACTGTTGCGGCTGCTGTTGCTACTACTAATACAGTGGAGCCTCGCTTAACGAGCATAATTCGTTCCAGAACTTTACTCGTAAAGCGAAACACTCGTTAAGCGAAACAGTTTTCCCCATACAAATTAATGCGTTCCATACCTAAAATATACTCAAAATATTTTGTATAACGTTTATTCAAAGAAAATTATATATACATTGTTAAGGAGCGTGATTCATCTTCCTCTTCTATAGCGGAATGAACGAACCTGGAATGAGAATTTGATTTGTAGAAAAAAAATTGAAATAATTAATTTACAATTTATAATACGTACCTAATTCTTTTTTACTAGAAAGCTGTCTAGAGAAATTTGGTTTTGCCGACGCTTCAGAATTTGGTGGAAATGCGACACAGCATTATCATTAAATAAATTATAGCTCTCATGGCCATTGCCTTATTAGGGTGATGGTTCTCATTGTACGATGCAACGGTTTCCCATGCTTTCAGCATTTCTCTTATTGCGCCAGAAGATTGTTGGTTTGCTGTTACCTTCTCCTCCTCTTCGGACAAACTCTCCTCCAAAACTTCTTGCTGTGATTGATTGATGATTGACTGATTTAGGAACCGACATCACAGCATTCGGGGCATTCCCTAAGCGCTCCGTCCCCATCCTCAGCAGCGAGCGAAGATTTCAAACACTAATAGTTGCAGTAGCAATCTGATTATATGTCCGTCTCGCCTTTCCTCTGAGCGTCGAGCGTCGGCCAGATCCCCTCGTCACACCTCGCTGCCTCATTCTTACCAGACCATGGTGATCCATTTGCTCCTCCGAGGTGTACACGTGCTCCCACAAGGCCGCAACCACGTCTGCCTTGTCATGCATCAATACTCCACCAAGTTTTGCCGAGCCTAGCCAATCTGTCCGCCTGTTCATTCCCCAGCACACCGGCATGCCCCGGAGAAAAGATCCAGGTGATGCTTGCTACCCGTGACCTCCGAAGCGAAGCAAGCCACTCTGTACGAGCCTGCCTGTCCTCACCCTCCTCAGCATGCTTTCTGACTCAGTTACAATCACAATGTGTGTATGTATCGTGTTTTCCATCCAGCGGAAAGCTGCACTGACCGCCTCCACCTCCATTCTTAAGCTAGATGTTGTGGCATCATACGCCAGGCTCTCCTGCACCAAACGTCGACAATTAGCTTTTGCTAAGAATCCCCAGGCACTTCTCTTACCTCTCAACACCAAACTATTCGTGTAGATAATTACATCACCCGGGCGAGCATAATCCTGAATTAGCTGCTGGATTTCCACTTCCGTGGCCCCTGCTGGCCAGTCCCTGCACTCCCGGCTTAATGTGATTATAACTCTGCACAAGTCTGACTGCTCCGCTACTCTTGCTGTGAAACACAATGTAATTCCATAAGCTCTTCGGTGGTCAGACCTTGGCTATGCTCTTCCACAAGCTCATCGATATCTTTGTTATCCACCTCCAGTCCCATGTTTTTTTTTCGAAAAAGGTATAGGACAACGTGGCAAAGCCACGTTATAGAATATATGCCGAGGGCAGAGGCAGTTGGAAAGATTAGAAGTTTGGTGAAGTTGAGTGTACAGACTCAGAAGCCTTTGGGACCAAGAAGGCACTAGAAACTCTGTTCAGGTAGATACACCTAAGGAACGGAAGGAGTACAGGCTGGCAGAATCCCTAAGTATCAGGACAGTGCAACGCAGGATAGGAAACCCCTCTTGAGAGGCATACTTAGTCGCAGCCACAAAGGACAGCTAGCGATCTACGGGAACGGCAGCAGGCAGATAAACCTGGAAGACGCCGCATGTAAGGTTGCTAGAGGAAAGGATTGTGAGAAACTGCCATTCTAAGACAGGCGCGGTGATCAAACCAGAGCACCCATATGCAGACGTGAAAGCCTCCGCTGAACGACCGAACCTAACGTAAGTTGGTGTAAGATCTAAATAAATAATTGTGCTAGGTTATAATCGGACGTGTGTAGTGCTACCCTATGTTCAGAAAGCAATGGTAAACTACTGTAGGTAAACATACCAAGAAATCACAAATCGCCGGCAAAAGCTGGGATTTGCTGCTCCGTCCTTTAAAGGATCTAACTAGCTATAAAAGCAGTCTAATCCAAGAGGCGACTGCAAATTACTGAACGTTAACAAACAATCGGCCGATGCCGGGGTTGACTGTGACGTCCTGTAAAGAATACACAACTAATCAACCAAACCTCGCAGTGATTAATTACGAAATAAAAAGTATTAGCGCCAAACCCATGCAACGTGTGATTATTTGCAAACGGTATTAGTAGCCTCAAAAGTCCCCAATTTATTTCCTGTAGAAATGTAAACACAACAGATAGTGCACGAACGAAACTCGGCCACTATGACTTCGCAGACAATGAGAACAGGTGATCGGCGGCGACAAGAAACATGGTCAGCTAGACCTACAAAGGAAGGAATGTGTGCCTATTGTTCGTTAAACAGAGGGGGAAAGAGGTCGCGTTCGGCTGTCTAGCCTTCCCCTTGGGCTGTTCCCTTCGATCTAACCAATTGTCACTAAGTTCTCCAATCCATTTCTTCTCATAACATGTCCAAAAATGTTGACTATCTACGTCCAGTTTCTCTAATTAGTTTACGATTTTCATTTGTCTCCTGTAGTACTTGGTCATTGGTTTTTCTGTCTGTCCATGGTAGTCTTAGCATTCTCCTCAGAAACCATATTTCTGCAGCCATCAGATGCTTTTCAACTTGACTGCTCATTGTCCAAGTTTCACATGCATACAAAAGAACAGGCTCTATGTAGCACCTCAACACTCTTTTTCTCGTTTCAATTGACATCTTTTTATTGGTCAGTATGTTTTTCATCTTGCTAAAGGCTGCTTTCGCCATGGCGATTCTTGTTCTAATCTCTTCAAGGCATCTCCCATCAGATGTTATGATTCTTCTTCTTCAGCGTTCCGAGCCATTGAGGTTCTTTGCTGCAGATACAATCCGTCTCCATTCGTCTCTCTGGTGGACCTTCTCTTGCCAGTCGTTGATTCCAAGTGCTTGTAGGTCTGTACATGTATTATCTCTCCACCGCCTTCTTGGTCTACCTCGGGGTCTACGGTCATTTATTTCTTGAGTGTAAGCGAGTTTTGTTTCCTTATTATCTTCCATTCTTTCTATATGCCCCAGGAATTGTAGTCTATTAGCCTTCATGATACCAGTGATTAGCGGGGACTTAAACAGATCATAAATGTCTTTGTTACTTCTTCTTTTCCACTCTCCACTTTGTTATGATTGTTCCGAGATAATTGTACCGATTCACTTGTTGAAGAATATTCCCATTTACTTGTATATTACATTGTGGTATTTCGTTTTTCCTAGTGACGACCATAACCTGTGTCTTTTTACAATTTAATTCTAACCCCAGTTGTTCATTGTGTGCAACAACAGCATCTACTAATTGTTACAGATCCTGCTCATTGTTTGGAATCAATACTGTATCATCTGCATATGTTATTGATGTTTCGTCCTCCAATGCTGATTCCATTTATATCTTCTACATTCCTGAAAATATTTTCACTGTATAGGGAAAAAATATATGGAGACATTACACATCCCTGCCTAACACTTCTCTTAATAGGATGATATTGTCCTACTTCATTATCAATTCTTATGGCAGCTTGTTGTTTCAAAGATATTTTTTTAAAAATACGTCTAATATCTTTCCTATAAATTTGTAGATCTGCAAGCATATCCACCATGTTGACATGTCTAACTCTATCGAAAGCCTTTGTGTCGTCAACAAAGCAAAGATGTATATCCTTGTTTACCTCTATAGCACGTTCAATAAATGTTCACAGCATATACACAGCATTTAATGTACCATTTCCTTCTACAAACCCACATTGTTCTTCCCCTATTTCAGGTTGTATTTTCTTTCTCACTCTTTGCACGATAATTCGTAGCATAATCTTTGTGATGTCTGGTGGTTAGGGCAAAAGACAAACCCGCCCTACAAGTTAAAGGCACGAGTTCAGATCTGCACGAGAATCAAGGGGAATGGCTTAAATGGCTTTAGTACTATAAGGCGAGTCGGGGTATAGGGCACAAGTAGCGGTAGTGAGATATGTGAGACTTGGACACTAACTAAACAAGCTGAAGAGAGCATAAATGCCTTTGGAAAAAGCGTTGGAGATGGGTTTTAAGAATATCTTGGGTAAAGAAAAGGACAGATGCGTCTTACTACAAGAACTGGATATCGAAGGGGGTTGGCTAATAAAGATGATAAGCCAAAGAAAATTGAATAGCTACTGAAGAGATGAATGAAGATTCACGTTGATCAAATAATCGTGATATTGATTGATGTCGTCAACGTTGGTTTATGATAATAATGGCGTGGGTTTATCTTGTCAATGGTGATGGTCGATAATGTTTGTTTACTCATGAGTGAGACTTACGCACTGCAAGAGATTACATTGTCGTAGGGGTTTTAGTTTAACGGGGCATTTCATGTATCTAATTTGTGGGCAGGTACCTGTGTCCCATCTTGTTGTCTGGTAATTACTGTTGGAGTACCAAGCTGCAGCTGCTATTGTATTATGTTGTCTGTCTCTGGGGCAGAGGTGTTGTGATGTTTGAGACCCGTAACCCATCTGTTAAAACGTTGTGTCCAGTATCAGTGCTTGGGATTTCTCTCTTGTGCAGGGAAACCTGGCCAGTGTGGACAAGTAAACGGGAGTTGTTGTTTAGGGTTGTCCCACTGCCAATAAATAGGTGTTTGTCCGCTGTGGGGAGACTATCAGTATCGGTGTATGTGTTGCCTTAAAATCACAAGATTATCACACATGGTGCAGTGTTTATGTGCTTGACTTCCAATGTCAGGGCGGGTGCATATGTATGGGAGTGGCTATGTTGTGCTGTGGGCATTATATGTGACGGGAGTGAGGTCGGCTCTGCCTTTGTGATACATGGTTTGATGTTGGCAACGGAGAACACTGGTTGATGGTGAATGACAACCCAGGCTGTGACGGAAAATCACTGGCCCGATGTCAATACATGTCGCTGAAATGACGAGGAAGATAATGAAGTCGATAATACCCAATGATGATGATGATGATAAGGCGCATTACGGGTATGAAAAGAGAAGTCCAATAAGTGCTGGGGACTTCGCAGGCTGGGAAATACTAATGTTCCCTTCGTATGGAGCTCACGTAGCTGTAATAGTCAAGGGTGCCTATTTGTTTGATTTTCAGGTGGTCGTATGATTGATTATCCTGGAGAAGCAAGTGGTGAGGGAATTTGTTTGAGCGGTAGTCTGAGTGTACTTTCTTGTTACATTCTCCTGATTATACCGTTTCAATTATCTGGCAATATTGGTTTAATTGCTTTTCTCTAGTGCTGGACATTTATTTGATTGTATTTTATTGATGTTAGGTTGCCTGGCAGCAGTTTCCCTCATATTGTTTGGAATAGGTTTCACACGATGATTTTGTAATTTCTTTTGAGACGCCAATAAATATGATTTAGTGTTAGCTTATTTTTCTTGTGTCTGTACCAGCGTCAGTTAAGACAGTGTATTGTACCTCTGACCTGTATACCTGTATACTTGTGAATTCAAGAGTCCAAACAAAGGGTTTTCATATATTAAGTAATTACTTCTACACCGGAAGACGGACTATCTTTATCCATTATTTATTCATTACACCTCTCTTTCACCTTTTCTCAACTCTCTGTCTTCTCTCTTTTCTCCCTGCCTCTCTCTTTCTTACTGCACTTCTTCGTGCTATCACACTACTAATACTATTACTACTACTGCTGCTACTACTACTACTTCTACTACTACTG
>JACEFZ010012220.1:332500-395615 GCA_014155875.1 Cepaea nemoralis
CTCTTCGTTATAGCATTGAAGCCTGGCCAACTTACAAACACCAACAGTAACGTTTAAACAGCTTTCGTATGCGGTGTCCTCGAAGAATACATGATATTAAGTGGCAAGACAAAATCACAAATACTGAAGCATTGGTTCCAAATGTTGCTGTATGTAGCCGGGGCGCAATGTTGGAGTGAGCGCCCAACATTGCTTAAATACCCCAATGGCTCGTGAAAACATAACCTCTGCAGCAAAAGTCCAACTCCTGGCCTTCACATGGCGGAATTGTTTTACTAACAGGAGAAGGGACGACGGCGAGTTTCTGGCGCCGTAAAATAACCAGTATGCTCTAGATGTGTATGCACGTACATGCATGCGCAGACACGTGTGTGCGCACGTACACATCTAAACTCGAGTGAGACCACAGTCTGCTCTAGCAAAGAAAAGGTGCTGAAGACGGAGGCAACCAGCCAGGAGGAGCACCACAGAAGTCAGGATGCCACGCAATTACGCAAAATGGAATATGTCGACTACTGCTAAATGCTCTGGTGTTCGCCCTGCTTTGGACCCCTAAGCAGGTGCAGTGCCAGACCCTATGTCTCCAAAGGGTTCAACCCCAACTACTGGAGGTCCTTCTCAGATGTCCTGTGCAGCCAGGGGACATGATAATAGAACGGCTGGAGATACTAAACAAAGACTTAAAATAATGCACTGGAATGCGGAGGGAGTCAGCAACAACCAAAAAAAAAAAAAAAAAAGAATTAGAAAACATCCTGAACCAAGACAAAAATAAGCGTATGTTGCTTGCAAGAAACTCATCTCAACGAAAATATAGCCTTCAAAATCAGAAGCTACCAGTGTTACCGATATAACCGAAAAGACAGACGAAAAGGTGGGATACTGACGCATGTAAAAAATAACATCACTGCTTCCCAAATCGAAGTCTATACTGAAGGGGCTGAGTATCAGACACTTAAACTTAAGACAGGCAACACAGACCTACATCTTATCAATTACTACTGTCCAAGTGACCGCCCACAGGCACTGGACACACTATCATTATCAGAAAAAATGATTGTGTGTGGCGATTTCAACAGCCACTCGCAGAGCTGGGGCTATGATCACATGGACCAGAGAGGAGAGAGACTGCAAGACTTGTCAGGATGGGAACAGATTCATCTTGATTAACAAGCCGTTCGACCCACATACTTTCTACTCAAGATCATGGCACACTACAACTACACCTGACCTGGCTTTTCATTCACCAGACCTGGAGTGGAACATTACACGAATTGTTGGGAAACAACTTGGTGGCAGTGACCATCGGCCAGTCTTTCTAACTGTAGAAAATGAGCTTGTAAGTGAAAGCAGCACCCTCTCGAGGTGGAACTACAAGAAAGCAGACTGGGCAATGTACAAGAATCGCACCAGCATACTGGTTAGAAACCTGAACACTGAGAAGGACATAAAGTAAAGTAGTTGAAGAGTTTGGGAAATGCATACTACAGGCAGCACGAGAAACAGAACGAGAGGAGTCCGTAAACAATATAAACCCTACTGGAGTAGTGAAATGGAACAGTTGCATAATGATGTGGAAGTGTGTAGAAAGCAAGGAGAGGCCACACCCAGCCAAGAGCACCACAATAAATTCCAGCACGCAAAGCCAAATTTCAAAGGGCCAAGCTACAGGCTAGACGGAAAGCTGGCAGGAGAAAACGGAGTCTCTGAACATTGAAAGAGACACAAGGAAGTTGTGGAAGCTAATAAAACAACTTAACTACGAGGGCACAGGGAGAAAATGAAAAATTGCACTACTTAAAGATGGAAATATCTTAACAAGAAAGCAAGCAGCTGACAATTTTGAGGACTCATTATTCCAGAGAAACAACAAGAGATTCGAGAGAAACGGCAACATAGCAGGAAAGAAGGAAATAGTACATGAGGATCTGAATACACCCATCACAATCAGCGAACTGGAGCTAGCCATATCAAAACTGAAAATGAGAAAGTCACCAGGAGCTGATGGTATCTCCAATGAAATGATCAGGAACCTAGGAACAGAGGCCAAAGCAAAGCTGTTGCAGATCTTCAATAACAGTTGGACCTTAGGCAGTGTTCCACAAGCCTGGAGAGAAGCAATCATGATACCCCTCCTAAAATCAGGGAAAGATAGTTCCATTGCTTCTAGCTACAGACCAATTAGCCTCACCAGCTGTCTCTGCAAAACACTGGAGCGCATCATCAATCACAGACTGCAGTGGTACATTGAAAGCAAAAACATCCTTGTGCCACGGCAGGCTGGCTTTAGGCAGTGCTACTCTACGGAAGATCAGACAACCTACCTCTCTCAAGAAATTGAGGATGCATTCCAAGAGAAGAAGCTGGTGCTTACGGCATGGATAGATCTGAAGAAAGCCTTTGACAAAGTCTGGAAAGAAGGTCTGATGAAGAAACTGAGAAACTGCAAAGTCAATGGAAGAATGTACAAATGGGTGAAAGCATACTTGCATAACAGAAGAGCCCGAGTAAAGATAGACGTACTCAAGAGCAAGAAAGTACTACTGCGTCACGGTGTTCCCCAGGGCGGAGTCTTGTCCCCCACACCTTTTCTAATCTTCATCAATGATCTCGTTGCTAAACTACCGCATGGAATTACAGCGGCAATGTACGCCGATGACCTGGTTCTATGGAGCACAAATGAACATGCATCAGTGGCCACCAGATTGCTACAAAGAGCTGTAGATACATTTGTTGCATGGGCAAATAGATGGTGTGTCAGCATAAACACTGACAAGTGCACACCACTCTATTTACCCTCTCTCCAAAACAAAAGGCAGGGATCATCCAGATAAATGGAACACCCATAAGAGAAGATAAAGAACCAACATACCTTAAAGTAACATTTTATGGCAGGCTGACATTGAGAAAGCACATCAACAAAGCAGTAGCAAATGCCAGAAGGAAAATAGCCATCCTGAGAAAGCTACGTGGAACCACATGGGGAGTCAGTGGGAAAATACTTAGCAAAGTTTATCAACAGAGCATACGACCACACCTGGAATACGGATCAACTGCGTGGTGTTCAGCATCAAAAACCACACTACAAGAGCTGGACAAGGTGCAAAATCAAGCACTTAGAGTCATCACGGGAGAAATTAGATCAACCCCTATAGTGGAAATGGAGAATATGGGGAGGACCCAAGCACTGAGAGAGCGCAGAGATACGAAAACGCTAATACAAACAGAAAAGTTCTTCAGCTTACCAGGTCACCCTATGAAGAACAGATTTGAAAACCTATCTATGGGCAGTTGAAAAAAAGTAGTTTTATCCACCAGGCCAAACGACTCTGCAGAGAAACCACCGATCTGCCCAGTTGGTATCCCCCTAACAACTATTCCAGAGCGAACTTCATGGAAAGATGGACATAGACTATCATTACAAATCCAGACAAAAGTGAGAGGAATATTTGACAAGGAAGAATAGAACAGTGTGCAGCGCAGAACAGCCACTCTCAGCTTCCTTGACGAAGAATACCCACAGGCACAAAATGCCGTTCGAAATGGGGGAGCGGGAGTGTACATAGAATACACAAATAATACTAAGGACACAGCCAGAATACCGACAGGAAAGTACTGCCATAACTATGATGCTGAAATTGAGGCAATAAAGATAGCAACAGAGAAATTACTAAATATCAGCAATGGTATACAACCTGTGGTGTTATTGACAGATGCAAAATCATTACTCGAGGCACTCCTGTCTGGGAAATTGCCAATACTAAGGACACTACTTTCTGAACTTAGCAGTCAGCATAAGGTCACCATACAGTGGATGCCATCCCACTGTGGAGTACCCGGAAATGACAGAGCTGATCAATTGGCTAAGGAAAGAGCCAAAGAAGAACAGCCTGATGTGCCCTTACATACCACCAAAAGAAAAGAATGATCAAATCAGTCAGAAAGCCACCAAAACCTGCTCAAGATATATACCAAGTTATGGACAGACCAGAACAAGTCATTATTCTGCTCGTCAGAACAGGACACAATAGATTACGCAACCACATGTATACAAAACTCAGGATTGGTGAAACAGCCATGTGTACATGTGGATTGGCGTCGCAGACAGCAGAGCACATACTCCAAGACTGCCCAAAATATAACATATCTAGCAAACCGTCTGGCCTAGAGAGACGACAGTGGAAGATAAACTCTATGGACTGCTGAGTGAACTAAAAAATACAGTTAATTCATACAAGAGACAACATTGCAGTTATAGACATATTTCAAACGAACGAAAGAAGAAGAAGAACTGAAGCATTGGAAAGATCAGGTTGTGTGACTGTTCCATGTTCAGTTTTCGTAGACTTAGATGGATAGGACATGTTAGGAGGATGGATGATGGCAGAATACCAAAGGACATCTTTTTTGGTGAATTACAGATGGGTAAGAGATCTCAGGGTCGGCCTCTACTACGATAAAAAGATGTGTGTAAGCGGGACATGATTGATACAGGCATTGATAATGCACATTGGGAGCAAGTCGCCGCTGAATCGTGTTGCATGGAGGGCAACTATCAGAAATTGAATAAAGACAAAGGAGAAAATGATTGCAAATAGGTCACACACTGAGCGCGTGAGACTTAAGATGGTACATGATGTTAAAAATGACCATGTGTTCTCGTGCATCCATTGTGGACGAACATTTACAGCGCGAATTGGTCTGATCAGTCACATTCGCTAACGCCATGGGTTTACTTATTAAGCACAATGTAACTAATTATCGTCTGTGAAGACTGCAAGATGCCAATTATTATTACCGAGATGTGCTGTTCATATTGTGTGTGGTATGTTCATTTTGATCAAAGTATTCTTGTTTTCTAGATTCCTTGATAAAGAGTTTGGTGAAGACACCCCCGCTTCGACCTGCATGTCTGATTTGTTTGTTAAGCTACCTAGTTCGTTAATTTGCCTTCTCCATTTATTGAGGGCTAGTTCAACCTGTGTTCGGATACATTATAACAATCAGTGTGAAATATGATCCATTATCGTAATCAGATTCTGTAACTTGTGAATTTATGTGACAAATTTCCTCGACACCGTGTGTATCTTTCTATCATATGGTGGAATTATGATTGTGTGTGTCAAATCTCCGACAATGTCTGTATCCTTCTTATCAGGTCGTGGAACTATTATTATGTGTGTCAACCTTCCCGTCACACCGCACGTATCCCTTCCAAAGCCACATCTGATGACAGTTATATATTTGGTGTGTCGGAGAGATACCGCAACCTGGTCCCTAGAAGTTCGCAGGCAAGTCATAGCCGTCGTACGTCATCTAACGTTATTGTATTTTAGTCAAGGGAAGTAACAATGTTATGTTTTCATTAAGCTTCAACAATGACATTCTCCCTTTATTACTGACTGTTCCCCTTGGATGATTTTCATTGATACGGATGTCGCCATGACTGCTCCAGTCTTTTCGCATAGATCACACAAACAGAATCCCAGTACAGTGCACCAACTCCAGTCTCTTCGCATAGACGACACAAACATAAACCCAATACAGTGCACCAACTCGTCTCTTCGCATAGATCACACAAACAGAATCCCAGTACAGTGCACCAACTCCAGTCTCCTCGCATACAGTGCACCAACTCCAGTCTCTTCGCATAGATCACACAAACATAATCCCAGTACAGTGCACCAACTCGTCTCTTCGCATAGATCACACAAACAGAATCCCAGTACAGTGCACCAACTCCAGTGCACGAGCTAAGGTCTAAATGTGTGTATATACCAGAATCACAGTACAGTGCACCAACTCCAGTGCACGAGCTAAGGTCTAAATGTGTGTATATACCAGAATCACAGTACAGTGCACCAACTCCAGTGCACGAGCTAAGGTCTAAATGTGTGTATATACCAGAATCACAGTACAGTGCACCAACTCCAGTGCACGAGCTAAGGTCTAAATGTGTGTATATACCAGAATCACAGTACAGTACACCAACTCCAGTGCACGAGCTAAGGTCTAAATGTGTGTATATACCAGAATCACAGTACAGTGCACCAACTCCAGTGCACGAGCTAAGGTCTAAATGTGTGTATATACCAGAATCACAGTACAGTGCACCAACTCCAGTGCACGAGCTAAGGTCTAAATGTGGGTATATACCAGAATCACGGTACAGTGCACCAACTCCAGTGCACGAGCTAAGGTCTAAATGTGTGTATATACCAGAATCACAGTACAGTGCACCAACTCCAGTGCACGAGCTAAGGTCTAAATGTGTGTATATACCAGAATCACAGTACAGTGCACCAACTCCAGTGCACGAGCTAAGGTCTAAATGTGTGTATATACCAGAATCACAGATAGTATAAACATTGTGTATATACCAGAATCACAGATAGTATAAACATGGTTTATGTCGCTGTAGTCAAGGGGTTATGTATATAATGTCGTCACAATTATGTAATATAATGTCCACGGCGCTGTGGCAATTTACAATCCCGAATACCGCCGTCGATATACAGCTGCGGGAGATTTGGAAGCAAACCATCTTGCGCTGGTTTCCAAACAGCGGTATGAGTGCCGATCGTTCACAATGCAGTGGCAAAACTACTGAACGTAAACTTGTCCAGAAACCACAATTAGTCACAAAATTATAGTGTTGACTGCGACGTCATGTAAATGAAATACAGCTGATCAATATGTTGACGTTGGTTTTCTAATTCCGGAGTTTACCAGGGCGGCGAGCTGCTCGGCTTGCCACTGTTGAGAGTACGTGACGTCACTGCTGACATAAAGCTCTCCCACTGGCCCGCCCTGATCGGAGAACGCTAGATGTCATATCCAGTACTCCACGACAGGGGGCGGGGTTATATCATCCTGATCTGGTTGTATAAAACTTCGCACAGTCCACGCAGCCGGTGGATGCAGATGTGCGTGAGTTACAGGCCCCAGCTCCACCCCGTTCATTGGGTATCAATAGATGACGTCAGATAGACAACTCTTAGCACATCAAACATATCTCTCTCTCTATCTCTATCTATCCCTCGCTATCTCGCCGTCTCTCTCTCTCTCTCTCTCACCCTGTGTCTCTCTCTCTCTCTCTCTCTCTCACCCTGTGTTTCTCTCTCTCTCTCTCTCTCTCACTCACTCTCTTTCACTCTCTCTTTCTCTCCCCCCTCCTCCCTACACCAGATGTAATTTCCTCTGTTGCTGTCATGATAACATTATCTAGCACATACTAAGTTCACATGTCCATATCAATCAATCATTCATGTGCCATGCCGGAAAGCGTGGGCGGTCATGACTCGCCATTTCACGCGATCACCAGAGTCGTGGATCAGCTCAGTGTTCCTGTCTCGCCCATGCCATGTGGCCAAGCTATGCAGGTATATACCTCTCGGTCTTCCTCTTGGTCTGTTCCCTTCGGTCTTGCCAGTTGTCACTAAGTTTTCCAATCCATTTCTTCTCATAACATGTCCAAAAAATTTTGACTGTCTACGTCTAATTTCTCTAATCAGTTTACGATTTTCATTTGTCTCCTGTAGTACTTGGTCATTAGTTTTTCTGTCTGTCCATGGTATTCTTTGCATTTTCCTCAGAAACCACATTTCTGCAGCCATCAGATGTTTTTCAGCTTGACTGCTCATTGTCCAAGTTTCACATCCATACAAAAGAACAGGCTCTATGTATCCCCTCAACACTCTTTTTCTCGTTTCAATTGACATCTTTTTATTGGTCAGAATGTTTTTCATCTTGCTAAAGGCTACTTTCGCCATGGCGATTCTTGTTCTAATCTCTTCAAGGCATCTCCCATCAGATGTTATGACTGTTCCGAGATAATTGTACCGATTCACTTGTTGAAGAATATTCCCATTTACTTGTATATTACATTGTGGTATTTCGTTCTTCCTAGTGACGACCATAATCTGTGTCTTTTTACAATTTAATTCTAACCCCAGTTGCTCACTGTGTACATCAACCGCATCTACTAATTGTTGCAGATCCTGCTCATTGTCTGCAATCAATACTGTATCATCTGCATATCTAATGTTATTGATGTTTCGTCCTCCAATGCTGATTCCATTTATATCTTCTACATTTCTGAAAATATTTTCACTGTATAGGGAAAAAAGATCTGGAGACATTACACATCCCTGCCTAACACCTCTCTTAATAGGCTGATATTGTCCCACTTCATTATCAATCCTTATGGCAGCTTGTTGTTTCCAATATATGTTTTTTATAAGTCTAATGTCTTTCCCATCAATTTGTAGATCTGCAAGCATATCCACCATGTTGACATGTCTAACTCTATCAAAAGCCTTTGTGTAGTCAATAAAGCAAAGATGTATATCCTTGTTTACTTCTATAGCACGTTCAATAACTGATCGCAGCATATACACAGCATTTACTGTACCCTTTCCTTCTACAAACCCACATTGTTCTTCCCCTATTTCAGGTTGTATTTTCTTCCTCACTCTTTGCATGATAATTCGTAGCAACATCTTTGTGATGTGACTCATTATACTAATTGTTCTATGTTGATCACATTCCAAGGCTCCTGATTTCTTTGGGATTGCAATAAATACAGAGTTACATAATTCAGAAGGTATATCTCCAGTATCATATAATGTGTTCAGCAGTCTGGTGACTTGATCTATTCCATATTCTTCTAAAGCTTTAATCATTTCTGTTGTGATGTTATCTGCACAGGGGGCCTTGCCAGCTTTCATATGCTTAAGAACATTTCGAACCTCCATCTTCAAAATTGGCGGTCCTTCATTATTAAATCTAATATCATACTGTTCCTCTCTGTTATCATCATAAAGATTTTTCACATAATCTGTCCATACATGTAGAATCTGATCTTTTTCTATTATGATTTTGCCATCTTTAGTTTTTAGACAGCCTGCTGATGTACTTGTTCTTTTATTAGTAAGTTCCTGAATTCTTTTGTGCACTAATTTGGTGTTTTGACTGTTGTGTTGTTTTTCAATTTCTAAGCACTTTTCCTCAAGCCATGCTTCTTTTGCCTCCTTACATAATATTCTTACTTGTCTGTGAATTTCTTCATATTTGGCAGAATTATTTTTGTTGAGTCTTCTTGTTTCCATTAGGTGTAAAATTTCTTCAGTCATCCATTTCTTACGACCCACCTTCTTTAATTATGGAATAGTTGTTTCTGCAGCAAACTGATTGAATTCTTCAACATTTCCCATTGATCAGCCACATCCTGGAATAGGATCTGTAGATCAGACAATATATCAAATCTGTTCTGTACTTCTATGTTGAATTTATTTTGTATTTCCTTGTCATTACTTAATGTACACAAATCATATTCAGTGTTTCCTGTTTTATACTTGACTTTCTTCAATTTTATCCTCAATGTTCCTATAAGTAATCTGTGGTCACTATAACAATCAGCACTGGGAACTGTTTTTGTTATTGTTAACGCGTTTCTAAATCTTTTGCTAATCAGAATGTAGTCAATCTGGTTTTTAATCCTGCTATCAGGACTCCTCCATGTCCATAATCTTCTAGGGTGTTGCTTAAACCAGGTGTTTCCTACAATCATTTCCTGTTCTTTTGCCCACTCTACGAGTCTGTATCCTCTTTCATTTCTCTCTCCTAAACCATAGTTTCCTACTGTGTATCTATCACCTTGATTTCCTACTTTTGCATTGAAGTCCCTATTATGATGTTTATTTCTGAATTTTTACATTTCTTTAAGGCAGACTCTATGTCATTATAAAATTCCTCTACACTATCTTCACTGGATTCTCCTGTTGGGGCATATACTTGAAATACATTTATACTAAAAGGTCTGCCACTTAATTTAACTAGTAGAACTCTGTCTGACACGGCCCAATATCCTTAAACAGATTTTGATGTTTTCCGGCCCAAGATAACTGCAACTCCCCTTTGTCGATCTTCAACTCCAGAATAAATAATCTTAAAATCTTCATCTATCTTGATGCCTGCTCCTGTCCATCTCGTTTCGCACATCCCTAAAGTATTAATTTTTTATCTCTCCATTTCTTGTTTTATGTTATCTAATTTTTCGTCGTCGTTTAGCGTCCTAACATCCATGTTGCTAATTTTAATGTCTCTGTCCTTGTCTTGCGATGATCAGTCTTTAGGCGAATCATAATATACTTGGCACATTTAAAGAGCTAGTTTGCCGTTGCTTTCCTCTATGACAGTGACGATACTTTCACATCTCGTGAAAGAGATCCTCTGCCTGCCGTCGCGAAACTTGAGACCATAACCAACAAATATCTTATGGCTGCCCTCAAAATGTTATCCACCACCTGCCTTCCATGGCTTCTTTTCAACACTTCCAATAATCGAATACGAAATAACACAACATAATCCACAGGAAAACACTAAACAGCGTCTCCCGAAGAATAAACGAGTCACGTCCGTCGCCATTTATACCGGATATGGATCACTTTTGCATCACCAGTCCATATACATGGGGCAAATCACAAAATCACAACATAAGACAGAGGATGTATAGCGAAGATTAAGACGAGAATAGATCAAGCCACACAATGAACAGTATTTTATGAATTGCGTCACTATCACCGAATGCCAGAAAAAGAGTGCTGAAATTTTGCATTGAATCTGTTCTACTGTAAGGCAATCAATCACCGAATGCCAGAGAGTGCTGAAATGTTGCATTGAATCTGTTCTACTGTAAGGCAATCAATCACCGAATGTCAGAGAGTGCTGAAATGTTGCATTAAATCTGTTCTACTGTAAGACAGTCAGTCACCGAATGCCAGAGAGTGCTGACATATTGCATTGAATATGTTCTACTGTAAGGCAATCAATCACCGAATGTCAGAGAGTGCTGAAATGTTGCATTAAATCTGTTCTACTGTAAGACAGTCAGTCACCGAATGTCAGAGAGTGCTGAAATGTTGCATTGAATCTGTTCTACTGTAAGGCAATCAATCATCGAATGTCAGAGAGTGCTGAAATGTTGCTTTGAATCTTTTCTACTGTAAGGCAATCAATCACCGAATGTCAGAGAGTGCTGAAATGTTGCATTGAATCTGTTCTAGTGTAAGGCAATCAATCACCGAATGTCAGAGAGTGCTGAAATGTTGCATTAAATCTGTTCTACTGTAAGACAGTCAGTCACCGAATGTCAGAGAGTGCTGAAATGTTGCATTGAATCTGTTCTACTGTAAGGCAATCAATCATCGAATGTCAGAGAGTGTTGAAATGTTGCTTTGAATCTTTTCTACTGTAAGGCAATCAATCACCGAATGTCAGAGAGTGCTGAAATGTTGCATTAAATCTGTTCTACTGTAAGACAGTCAGTCACCGAATGTCAGAGAGTGCTGAAATGTTGCATTGAATCTGTTCTACTGTAAGGCAATCAATCACCGAATGCCAGAGAGTGCTGAAATGTTGCATTGAATCTGTTCTACTGTATGACAGTCAATCACCGAATGTCAGAGAGTGCTGAAATGTTGCATTGAATCTTTTCTACTGTAAGGCAATCAATCACCGAATGTCGGAGAGTGCTGAAATGTTGCATTGAATCTGTTCTACTGTAAGGCAATCAATCACCGAATGCCAGAGAGTGCTGAAATGTTGCATTTAATCTGTTCTACTGTATGACAGTCAGTCACCGAATGCCAGAGAGTGCTGACATATTGCATTGAATCTGTTCTACTGTAAGGCAATCAATCACCGAATGTCAGAGAGTGCTGAAATGTTGCATTGAATCTGTTCTAGTGTAAGGCAATCAATCATCGAATGTCAGAGAGTGCTGAAATGTTGCATTGAATCTGTTCTACTGTATGACAGTCAGTCACCGAATGCCAGAGAGTGTTGACATATTGCATTGAATCTTTTCTACTGTAAGGCAATCAATCACCGAATGCCAGAGAGTGCTGAAATGTTGCATTGAATCTGTTCTACTGTAAGACAGTCAATCACCGAATGTCAGAGAGTGCTGAAATGTTGCATTGAATCTGTTCAACTGTAAGGCAATCAATCACCGAATGTCAGAGAGTGCTGAAATGTTGCATTGAATCTGTTCTACTGTAAGGCAATCAATCACCGAATGCCAGAGAGTGCTGAAATGTTGCATTTAATCTGTTCAACTGTAAGGCAATCAATCACCGAATGTCAGAGAGTGCTGAAATGTTGCATTGAATCTGTTCAACTGTAAGGCAATCAATCACCGAATGTCAGAGAGTGCTGAAATGTTGCATTTAATCTGTTCTACTGTAAGGCAATCAATCATCGAATGTCAGAGAGTGCTGAAATGTTGCATTTAATCTGTTCTACTGTAAGGCAATCAATCATCGAATGTCAGAGAGTGCTGAAATGTTGCATTGAATCTGTTCTACTGTATGACAGTCAGTCACCGAATGCCAGAGAGTGCTGACATATTGCATTGAATCTGTTCTACTGTAAGGCAATCAATCACCGAATGTCAGAGAGTGCTGAAATGTTGCATTGAATCTGTTCTACTGTATGACAGTCAGTCACCGAATGCCAGAGAGTGCTGACATATTGCATTGAATCTTTTCTACTGTAAGGCAATCAATCACCGAATACCAGAGAGTGCTGAAATGTTGCATTGAATCTGTTCAACTGTAAGGCAATCAATCACCGAATGTCAGAGAGTGCTGAAATGTTGCATTGAATCTGTTCTAGTGTAAGGCAATCAATCACCGAATGTCAGAGAGTGCTGAAATGTTGCATTGAATCTGTTCTACTGTAAGGCAATCAATCACCGAATGCCAGAGAGTGCTGAATTGTTGCATTGAATCTTTTTCTACTGTATGACAGTCAATCATGAATTGTCAGAAAGAGGGTGCTTAAACGTTACATTGTATCTGTTGTACTTTATGACAGTCAATTACGGAACGTGAGTGAAAAAACTAGAAAAACACACTATAAATCATTTGCAGGCCATTAAGATATACTTTCTTAGACAAATGTTGCCTACACCTTGCTCATTTTTTTTCAATTCAATTAGTTTATTACCCGCATCACAAAATAAGAAACCCTTAAGCTGATGTAACAGATGTAATGCTTGGTGTAATAGATGTAATACTTAATTTAATATATGTAGGCCTAATGTTTGATTTAATAAATGAAATGATTGATGTTATAATATAATACGTGATTTATTAGATGTAATACCTGATGTAATAGATGCAATACTTCATTTAATATGTGTAATGTTTGATGTAATATATGTAATGATTAATGTTATAATGTAATACGTGATTTATTAGATGTAATACTTGATGTAATAGATGTAATACTTAATATAATATGTGTAATGTTTGATTTAATTTATGTAATGCTTGATGTAATAGATGTAATACTTGATGTAATGGATGTAATACTCTATGTAATACTTGATGTACTATATGTAATACTTGATTTAATATATACATTAATGATATAATATGTGTAGTACTTACTGTAATATATGTAATACCTGATGCAATAGATGTAATACGTGATGTAATAGATGTAATGTTTGATCTTATAGATGTATTACGTGATGTATTAAAAGGAATATTTGATGTAATAGATGTAATATTTAATGTAATAGATGTAATGCTTGATGTAAAAGATGTAATGCTTGATGTAATATATGTATTTCTTTATGTACTATATGTACTTTATGTACTATACTTGAATTAATATATGTATATTCAATAGATGATGTAATACGTGTCATTATTTTGTCTCTTAGATGTGTTACCATCTCGTACGCCTCCCTTTTCGGGTGGCCATGTACTTTATTTGTGAGCATATCATTATACAATGTCAATGGGCCACGTGAATTCGCCCCGTACACGAGTTCGAATGGGGGAAAACCTGTGCTCGCCTGTGGCACCTCTCGGTACGCAAACAGTACCGCTGGTAACAAAATGTCCCAATCTTTGGGTCGTTCAGCCGCAACTTTTGCTAGGGTTCGTTTCAGTACACCGTTATAATTTTCATTGACACCGTTTTACATTGGGTGGAATGGCGAACTGAATACCTGAGGTGTGCCCAGCATCTTCATGGCTGCTTGGGTAGCTTCAAAAATAAATTGGCTACCTCTGTCGGATAGTATATATAATGGGAAACCTATCTTACTGAAAATCAAAAGAAATAAGTCTAAGATGGATCTAGATGTGATGGATCTCAACGGAATCGCTTCAGCCCATCTAGTGCATAGATCAATCATCGTTAGAATAAATCTATTGCCTCGATCTGTTGAGTGGACCTACGATATCGACCGCTATTTTCTGAAACAGTCGAGATGCCAGATCAGTTTTTTTAACAGGTGCCTTGGGATGTTTACCTTTCGGTGTAGTCCTTTGGCATAGCCCGAATGCTCGGACATGTCTACCAATGTCCTTCGAATAGCCAGGGCAATAGAATTGTGCCAAAATTATCTGTGTAGTTGTGGCTATCCTCATGTGACTTGCAAATGGGGAGTCATGTGCAAGTTTCAGTGCATCGTCGCGATATTTATTAGGCAGCACTGTTTGTAATATGAGTGTAGATCCTTTTTTGTATCACCTGGTCAGTATGTTATTATCTAAAATAAATTCCCATTTACCATGTTTCGCTTGTTTGGCTGGCTTGTGTATGTTCTTAAAACATGTCTGTAATGTGGGGTCATGTTTCTGTTCTGTGGCTAAGTCTTTCGTCAGTAACAAAGGGTTCTGTGTATTGTCATTTACAGTCTGTGGGGATGTCGTGTGCCTATTTTCTTCTTCTTTTTGTTGTCGCACTTGGGCTCTCGTGAGTGACATTAGTCGGTGTATGCTCGATCTCCCAGTCGATCGCTTCTTCATGGGTGCAATCTCTGACATTAGGAATGTTCCCAATTAGCAGACCAGCACATGGGTTCGGTAAAACCGCTGCTTTCACTCCGCCTTCAAAGTATGGGGACTTTATTGTAACCCATGCAATTCTGTATCTCTCCAGCGTACCGCCAAAAGTTCTACACGCAACACTTTTGCCTGTGTAGTATTTTGCCTTCATGAGCTTCTGGTCGACACCAATAATGGACGCGCCTGTGTCCCTAACGCAAGTAGTTGTCGATCCTTTGACCCACGCCTGATGGACCTTTAAGGTACCATTCTGAATGTTAACTGCATTGGCCTCTTATATTGTTACCTTGTGGCCACATGCCAGACTACCATCTGCATGGAATTCTCTGCACACGTTACACTGTCTGTCATTGGGGAATGTTTCTAATATGGCTGCGTGAGTGTCTTCGAATTCACTACTAGTGAATATGTATGCTGCACTAGCTTCTTTCCATGTTTTTCTCATCTTACAAAGTTTTGAGACGTGCCCGTAGGCCCTGCAAACGAAACATTTAACACTATGTTTGTATGAAGCATACTTACTGGCCTTCTCAGAAGTTAGGTTTTTAAGGTAAGAATCGTACGACGGTTCTGGTCGCACATCTCAAGAGAACCATGTTGAAGTTTACAATGTGGGCACTGCATGAAGTAACCCTTTCTAGGTCTGTCCGATTCACTATGTGTGTAGTCTCTCATGTGATATGGCCCTCTGCCTCTGTGCTGTTGACCATATTGTGAGAATCTGTTTGCTCTACTTTGGTATCGTTGATTGGGTACTCTCGCACTTGCTCTCGCACAGACTCATTTCCACTATTTCTTCTTCGGCTGTCAATTTCCTAGATTTAACAGTCTCTTTAGGTTCCGCTGGTTTGAGTACGACGGTTTATTATAAACCTACTGACTCCCACGCATTCCTTCTCTACACCTCCTCGCATCCCCCCTCTTGTAAGGACTCTATTCCTTTTTCCCAATTGTTACGTCTCCGACGACTTTGTCAGGATAATAATGACTTCCGTCAAAAAGCAAATGAAATGGTGGATTTCTTCCGCCTTCGTGGTTATCCTGATAAAGTTTTGTCTACAGCCCTTCTCCGCTGTCAGTCTATCAGTCACACCGAGGCTCTCTCCTCCAGGCCTAAACCACTAAACAACAGGCCGATCCTTTCATTAACCTACCATCCCCACAATATTGCTGCCAAGAATATCCTCCTTAGGCATCTATCTATTCTCCAGGTGGACCCTATCACTCGCAATGTTTTTTCAGAGGCCCCTCTGGTGTCTTACAGGCGGGATCGTAACCTTAGGGATGTGCTGGTCCATAGTAGTCTACCCCTCCCCCATACGTCTCTTATTGGTACGATGGCTTGTCTTCGATCACGTTGAAATACCTGCCCATATGTACTTCAAACCCAGAGTCTGGTATTCCCCAAGACTACTTTCCACATTCGAGAGGGTTTCTCATGCACGAGTCGCAACGTCATCTATGCGATCGTCTGCACTCGTTGCGACATGAGGTATATCGATGAGACAGGCTTACGTCTTGCTGACAGATTGACGCAGCACCTTCTGATATCAACAGTGGTGCCCAGAAATCGGTGCTCATGCACTTCAACAGTTCTGACCAATGTAGCGTGGCGGACATACAGGTCACGGCGCTCAAGTCGTGCGCATCTCACGAACGTGATCGCAAGACGTTGGAACATCGCCTCATCTTCCAGTTGGGGACACTCTCCCCTCACGGCCTTAATGTCCAACATAGTTTCATTTAACTTCCTACTCCTCTCTCTCTCTCTCTCTCTCTCTCTCTCTCTCTCTCTCTCTCTCTCTCTCTCTCACTCTCTCTCTATCTCTCTCTTTCCGCGGCTGTATAGCCCACTAGAACAACGTGATTGCGTATCTGTTACAGAGCGCTGCCATCATCCTTAGCATTACTTTTGCCGTTAGTGATTTTTTGGCAAGTTTGCGTTCGGTTGCTGTCATTGCCTTCTGAGCGACCGTTACTCATGCTATCCTATGCTAACCAACACAGGGCGTACTGCATTCCAAACGCCCGCCAACTGGGTATGCGGAATGGCGAACTAAAACATTCTCCACAGAGTCGGCTTTAGTTCACAGCTAATTCACCCTTCACCGTTCGCCCACATGGGTGTTCTCCCCCACCCACCCACCCCCACCCATCGGGCATCTTAGCCAATCCCTGTTAAACATCGACCCGTTTCAATCCTCACATCCGTCCGTCTACACACTCATCAAACGGCTAGCGCTTTAGACACATTTCACCAAGACAGGATTCAGCTATGTATCCTCTGTATTTTCTATGTAGTGATTATTTTATTAGTTTGGTGTCTGTGTTGTTTTGTTCTGTGCTGACGAAGGCTTTGGCCGCAACGTTCACTTTGTTTCTTTTAATCGTGTTCTAGTAAAGCTCACAATCTACTTATAGTATTTTGGTAATTCATTCGTTGCTCTTATAACTAACGCCTGTTGAGCTCCCTCAGCAAATACATCCCTATGTGCGTTGTAGAATGCTTCCGCCTTTGACTCCATCTCTGGTACTGATTTACACTTGTTTTCCACCAGAAATGTAGACATCGAATCTGATACCGATGAAAGTCCATCTCTGGTACTGATTTACACTTGTTTTCCACCAGAAATGTAGACATCGAATCTGATACCGATGAAAGTAACTTATCTCTCAGCATGAGATCACGTAGTTTCTCAAAATTGGAACTCACATCCGCTGATTTCAGCCATTTATCAAAGAGCGAAGATGTTTCTGAGATGTAGTCCAGAAATGTCTGGTTTGCTTTTGATGCTAGAGTCTTAAATTTCGTTCATAAACCTGCTTCATCTAACGAAAGGTGTGACAAGACCATATCTCGAATATACATATAGTTGGTCCGTGTGTTCTCAGGAATCATCTCTACGACCTTCAAAGTTTCCAAGGCAAGATGCTGGTGAAATAGTATAGGCCAATCTTCCATTGGTATTTTATAGAACTTAGCTAATACCTCGAAATTAGTTATCCATGCTGAAAAGGAATCACCTTGTGTAAAGTTTCTGATCAGACCCTGGTATCGTTTAATAGGATCTCCTGCCTTCGCTTGCAATTTTGCCTGCGCAATCTCGGCTTCCCAGTCTTTCTCCATAGTTTTGACCTTAAGTTCCCTTCAATCTCCTTGTCTTTCATTACCAACTCGGCCGTTAGTTTCTCTTTCTCAAATGCGAGTCTCTCTTTTTCTGCTGCCAGTTTCTACTTTTCTTCCCGCCAGTTTTTCCTTTTCTATTGCAAGTTGTCTTTCTTTGATTTCTTTCTCTGCTGCTAACTTTTCTTTTTCTAAAGTTGCTTATAGTTCTCTAGCCTCTTTATCAATTGCTGCTTGCAGTTCTTTAGAATCCTTATTAAGTGCTGCTTGTTATTGTCTAGCTTCTTTTTCAGCTGTCTTGACCGCTGCTCTTTCCTCCTTTTGTTGTGCTTGAAACTCTTTAAGTTTCTGTTCAGCTTATGTTCTCAATTCATGACTGGTTGATCCGGACTTCTCGCCCAACACCATAAAATCTTGCAATGTCGACATGGTGTCACAATATCCTGCAAATTAAACAGCTGAAATACAATATGTCTGTGTGCGAGGCGAAATCGTTTGGAATACAGAAAGTAAATGCGTCAAAAATTACAACAGGTTGAATGTAATGCCAATACGATCAACACGTTATCAACCTGAATTTTAAAACAAAGTAGTAAGTCTGACGCGGAAATAAATATTGCCTTAACCCGTTGCAGTTTATATAATACAGACAAAAAGCTGGTAGGGAATATATATATATATATATATATATATATATATATATATATATATATATATATATATATATATATATATATATATATATATATATATATATATATATATATATATATATCATTGGCACCTTGCCGTCTTGACAGACGATAGTTTGTGCTTTAAAAAGGCATAATAACTTTTAACTATGGCGGTAG
Source organism: Cepaea nemoralis (assembly GCA_014155875.1). NCBI lineage: Eukaryota > Metazoa > Mollusca > Gastropoda > Stylommatophora > Helicidae > Cepaea > Cepaea nemoralis. The sequence goes on from JACEFZ010012220.1 coordinate 351,346, forward strand.
CGAGTGTGACTGATAAGGCCAATTTGCGCTGTAAATGTCCGTTCACAGTGGGTGCATGTGAACACGTGGTCATTTCCACCATCATGCACCATCTTACGTCTCAAACGCTTGGTGTGTGACTTTTCTGCAATAATTTTCTCCTTTGACTTTATTCCATTTCTGATATTTGCCCTCCATGCAACACGTTCAGCGGCGACTTGCTCCCAATGTGCATTATCAATGCCTGTATCAATCATGTCCCGCTTACACACATCTTTGTATCGTAGTAGAGGCCGACCCTGAGATCTCTTACCCATCTGTAATTCACCAAAAAAGATATCCTTTGGTATTCTACCATCATCCATCCTCCTAAGATGTCCTATCCATCTAAGTCTACGAAGACTGAGCATGGAATAAACTGTCACACAACCTGATCTTTCCAATACTTCAGTATTTGTGATTTTGTCTTGCCACTTAATACCAAGAATTCTTCGCAGACACCGCATATGAAAGCTGTTTAAGTTGTTCTCTTGGTGTGAGTAAGTTGTCCAGGTTTCACTGCCATAGAGAAGAGTACTAAGGACACAGGCTTGATAGACAAGGACTTTTGTTTTGGCAGTAAGCTTCCTGTTCTCCCAGACTCTTTTTCTTAACCTGTTCATTGTTGTTGCTGCCTTACCAATCCGGATGTTGATTTCCTGATCTAGGGATAATTTGCTATTTACCACTGATCCTAGATATGTAAAATGGTCTACTATCTCTAGTTCGGCGTCGTCAATAAAGATTGATGGTACCCCATGTGCACCTTGTGACATAATCTGTGTCTTCTTTTTGCTAATTGTTAAACCAAATTCAGAACAAGCATTGGAGAATGCAGATAGTAGACATTGCAATTCTTCCTCAGAGTGGGTCGTAACTGCAGCATCATCTGCAAAAAGCAACTCTCTGATCAGTACCCTCCTAATTTTGGTCTTAGCCTTCAATCTCTGAGCATTGTAGAGGCCGCCATCTGAGCGTGAGTGAATGTATATACCACCATCCTGATCACGAAATGCATATTTCAGTAGAAGTGAAAAGTATATTCCAAAGAGGGTGGGAGCTAGTACACAACCTTGCTTAACTCCACTCTTGATTTCAAATTCTTCAGAAGTTGCACCATCAAACTTGATTATACCCTTCATGCTTGTGTGGAACGATTCCACAATGGACAGAAGAGTTGGTGGGCAGCCAATCTTCTTTAGTGCCTTGAACAGACCCTCACGACTGACCAAATCAAATGCCTTTGTGAGGTCGATGAAGGCAATAAACAGTGGTTGATTCTGTTCACGGCATTTTTCTTGCATTTGTCGCAATGAGAATATCATATCAGTGGTAGACCGGTTCTGTCGAAAGCCACACTGTGATTCGGGGTAGACTTGATCTCCTAGGACTTGAAGTCTGCGCAGAACAATTCTGGCAAATACTTTTCCAACAATACACAGAAGTGAGATACCCCTATAGTTGTTGCAGTCGCTCCGATCGCCCTTGTTCTTGTACAGTGTTATGATGCTTGAATCTTTGAAATCCTGTGGGACTTGTCCTTCACGCCAGCATAGCTCTATTAGCTGGTGGATCTGTATAGTGAGTGTGTCTTGCCCACTCCTGATAACCTCTATTGGAATCCCATCCTTACCTGGAGCCTTGCCAGATGCAAGTTCATTTATAGCACACTTAACTTCTGTTATGGTGGGAAGTGTGTCCAGGTGGTCAAGAGTTGGTAGAGCCTCTATGGCGTTGAGGGCATCATCCGCTAGTTTGGTCTCACTTGAGTAAAGCTCCAAATAGTGCTCTACCCATCTGTCCATCTGCTGTTTCTTATCAGTGATGATTTCTCCAGTCAAGGTTTTCAATGGTGCACTTCTTTTGATCACTGGACCGCAGGCTTTCTTTATTCCTTCATACATGCTTCTTATGTCTCCCTTATCACTTGCGATTTGAATGGACTCACATAACTTGATCCAATAATCATTTGCACACTGCCTGGCAGCCTTTTGCACATCCTTCCTAGCTTGCCTAAGCTCACTCAGAGTGTTACGCGTTGGTCTTTCCTTGTTTCTTAAGAGAGCTTTCTTCTTCTTATCAATCAAGGGCTGCAGAGTCTCGCTGTTGGCCGCAAACCAGTCCTGCCTCTTATGATCCACAGTGCCGTAAACCCCTACGGCAGTTTTATAAAGAGTTTCCTTAATTTGACCCCACTTTTCATTTACTGTACAATTTTCTGGTGTATCAGTGAAAGCGTCTTCAAGTTGCTGTTGAAACTGAAAGCACTTTTCAGGATCATGAGTGTTAATAATATTAATCCTGAAGCTAGATTTGTGTTTAGCTGTGTAGATTCTCTTTGGTCTCAGTCTAACCCTTGCAACAACCAAAGAATGATCCGTATCACAGTCAGCACTGTGGTAACTACGAGTCAATGATATATGGTTCAGATGTTGTCTCCGTGTGATGATGAAGTCCAGCTGGTGCCAATGGCCGGATCTTGGATGTTTCCATGTGACCTTATGCATCTCTTTTGTTTTAAAAAAGGAGTTTGTAATACATAGGTCATTACTGGTGCAATGCTCCAGCAGCCTTTGCCCATTTTCATTCATGCGACCGATGTTGTATTTTCCAAGGCACACTGGCCATGAACTCGAGTCCTTGCCCACACGAGCATTGAAATCACCGAGCATATAAATGTAGTCAGATTTTGGAACTGCCTTGATCACGGAGTCTAACTCCTCATAGAACGAATCCTTCACATCATCAGAGGAATCGAGTGTCGGTGCATATGCAGTAATAATGGTGGCAAACCCACAAGAGGTTGCCAAGCGCAGGGATAATAGTCTTTCATTTCCTCCTGCTGGAATTTCAATCATTCCCAGTAGCGAATTCTTCACTGCAAAGCCCACACCGTGTTGCCTTTTTTCTGCCTGCCCTCTACCCTTCCAGAAAAAGGTGTAGTTGTTTTCCCTGAGTGACCCTTCCTCAGCGAGGCGAGTCTCCTGCAGGCCAGCAATATCAATGTTTAGACGATTGAGTTCGGCATCAATCACAGCCGTTTTTCTCACATCGTCAATATTGGTCAAGTCAGTGGAAAATCCTGGACACATGGTTCTCACGTTCCAGGTTGCAAGCCGTAGCTTGAGGTTTCTATTTTTATTTTTGTTTGTACCTGGTGCATTGGTTTTACAGCCTGCGATTCAGATTTTGTCCTAGCCCCAAGCACCCATTGAAGCAGGCAGGCTGTGGCGGATCAGCACCCAATTGGCTGGGGGCTGCCCAGCTTGAGGCGGGCGGTAGCTGATCAGTGACACCTATAGGTGTCTCCCACCGTCAGAGGCAACGCGTGGCGCCCCATGTCTACGCCAACTGACAAGGACTTATAACCCGTAACAGTTGCCTCTCGCTTTGATTCCGAGACCAGTTAAGACCAGGGATGGAGTTATTGCCTCTCCATAGCACAAAGCCTGGGCTAAAATATAGAGATCATGTGTTGCCCATGCAGCATGATCCCTCTCTCGGCCTGCCTAGTTTACTCCAGAGGAAAGGTAACACCCCTACATCTGGAACAAGACAAGCTGCAGAAGCTGCCGGATCAGCAAAGCAATGCTCTAACTGTCCGCCTGTCGGAGCTTCGATCCTAGACCAGTCGCCAACCAAGGCTTAGGGCCTGGTCTGCCCTGCCATGACATTTTGTCTTTAGCTTGCATTTCCTCGCACCAGGGTAAGGCTTGTACCCTCCCAATTGCGCTCTTCCGCCCGAAGCCGTTGGCACAATGTGGGGTGTCGGGTTTGGTAAGCGCCGCCCAACGTTCAGCGCTAACAGAAACCAGGTAGTACCGTCTACTGTTATACGGTAGCTCAGTCATATCTGACTAAGACCTGACACCAATATATATATATATATATATATATATATATATATATATATATATATATATATATATATATATATATATATATATATATATATATATATCGGTATAAAAGAATAGGCCTATTACGCCACAGGACACACACAACTTCCTACAAGATATGTAGACTAAAAGTAGCACAGACGAACATAGTTTTTAACATGGAAAAGAAACACTGAGAACGTATAGGCACAACAGATACAGACAAGACGATACATGTCTTAAACAACTGCGAGGTCGCCAAAAAAAAAATTATTTGTAACGAACTGACCGATGTCCGTACCGAACGTATCCTTGTACATGACAACCACAATTATCCTGTACCAACCAACCAACCGCCCGCGCGATTAAGACGCCAACGAACAGACCATGGAAAATAAGAAAATAATATCAAATTTTAAGAACTAAAGACGCGAATAGAACGCCACGAACAACAACGAACAATTTAACTGGCCTGTTGTTCGGATCTGGTGTTAACTGGCAATGACGCTCTCTCCTGGCCTTAACAGGTGCTGGTGACGTTGGTATGTCGACATAATAATAATATACTATCCATCCGTTGAACATCGAGTATTGACATTTCCTTAAATATAATCGTCAACTAGATGTCAAAAATTTAAGGTCGACTAGTCTGCCTGTCCAGTCCCATGTAGATTCTCCTTGCTCCTACAAGAGTATGACTTCATCGACGCTTTCATAACGAATGTCTAGTAACAGCAATGTGAACGATTTGTAGATAAGTAATATATATATGAGATTGATATAATCCTGTTATGGTAACAGATGACAGCTGGCTGTCCTCTCTACTGAATAAACTTTGCAACCGACTGACACAAACAATATGACATGCTTCTTGCCTGGGCAGACATGATGTAATGAAATAATATAGGCTGCTTGCACGTAATGGCTTCTCCTCAAAATTCAGGCTCTGGTGCTTCCGTTTCAAAAGCCCTCCAACTCTGCCAAATGGTGTATTCGATATAACAATGTTGTTTGTCCATCAAGAATGATGATGACCATTCATTTCATCCAGTGGGGTTGAAGGTATGGAGCCGTGGGTTCTAAGATGGCTGATAAGGCCTATTTTGGCTCGAAATGTTCTTTGACAATGTGGGCAAAGAATGCTTGACGTTTCTGGAGGAGGATTTCCTGCAGTGGTTTTTCTGTCCTGCCTTTTCTTCACAGCTCTTGCAGTCCTGGTTGCCTCACAAGTGACTGCACCCTTGCGTAATGATGCACGCCACGAATTTCGGTCTCTGGCTGCAGCCTCCCAGGTGTCATGATGAATTCCAAAAGCATTCAGTGAGATTTTCAGAGTGTCTTTAAAGCGTTTCCTCTGGCCACCTTGGGAGCGTTTACCACAACGCAGTTCGCTGTAAAAAATTCGTTTAGGGAGCCTGTGATCTGGCATGCGAGTCAAGTGACCAGCCCAGCGAATCTGATTCTTCATCAGTAGAGTGTGGATACTGGGCATGGACGCTCTTTCTAGGACTTCAGTGTCTGGAATCTTGTCTTGCCATTTAATCTTCAGTAGCTTCCTTAGGCAGACTGTGTGGAAGTGGTTTAATTTCCTAGCGTGTCGCTGATAAACAGTCCAGGTTTCACAAGCATATAGCAGTGTGGATAATACAACTGCTTTGTAGACTTTAGCTTTGTTTGCAGGCTTATTCCAGTTCTGTCCCATACATTCTTGTACAGTCTGCCAAAGGCCGCACTGGCCTTGGAGATTCTTGCATTCACTTCGTCATCAATTGTGGCAGCTTGTGACACAGTGCTGCCAAGATAGGTGAATTTGTCCACAACACTTAGTCTATGATCATTCACTTTGATATTCGGCACAGTGTGATTATTCCCTGGAGCTGGCTGGTACATAACTACAGTCTTCTCCAAGTTGATATTGAGCCCAAAGTTGGCACAGGCATGTGAGAAAGCTGAAACATTATGTTGCATGTCCGCCTCTGAGTTGGCGTATAGAGCGCAATCATCAGCAAACAGGAGCTCTCTGACGGTGTCGCTGTTAATTTTGGTTTTAGCTTTCAGCCTTCTGAGATTGAATAACTTTCCATCCATACGGTAGTTGATGTCTATTCCAATGTCGTCGTTCTCGAAGGCATTCATCAACATGGCTGAAAACATGAGGCTGAACAGTGTTGGTGCCAGGACACATCCTTGCTTCACTCCATTGGTGACAGGAAAGGGTTCAGACAGTTCACCATTTTCCTGTACTCTTGCCTGCATGCCATCATGAAATAGCCGCACTATTTGGACAAACTTTCGTGGACAGCCATATTTTGCCATAATCTTCCACAGTCCTTCTCTGCTGACTGTATCAAAAGCCTTGGTAAGGTCAATGAAAGTGGAGAACATTTCGCAGTTCTGTTCCTGACATTTCTCTTGCAGCTGCCTTGCAGCGAAAATCATGTCAACAGTTCCACGTTCTTTTCTGAAGCCACATTGACTCTCAGGAAGAAGACTTTGATCGAGATGGGCTGTGAGGCGATTGAGAAGAATTCTGGCGAGTATCTTCCCTGCAATTGAAAGCAAGGAGATGCCTCGGTGGTTGTCACAGGATTGGCGGTTTCCTTTACGTTTGTAAAGGTGGACTATTGACGCGTCCTTGAAATCTTGTGGCATGGTCTCGTTCACCCATATGTTTGTAAAGACATAGTGAAGCTGCTCTGTTAGGACCGGCCCACCTGCCTTGTATATCTCTGCCGGGATGGAGTCAGGACCAGTTGCCTTGCCGCTGGAGAGTTGCTGGATGGCTTTGTTTACTTCCACTATGGTTGGCAGGTCATCAAGTGTCTCATTGGTGGGAACTTGAGGAAGGCAGTTGATGGTTTCATCATCGAGGGAAGGAAGTTACATTTAAGATGTTGCTGAAATGCTCTGCCCAGCGTTGAAGGATTTCTTTCTTATCGGTGACCAATGTTCCCCCATCTGCACTGAGGAGGGGAACTATGCCTGGTGATGTAGGACCATAGACCGCTTTCAGTGAGTCGTAGAAGTTTTTCATATCATGTCTGTCAGCAAAGCCCTGAATTTCATCAGCTTTGTTGCTCAGCCAGGTGTCCCGCATGTGCCTAAGTTTCTGCTGCACTACTCTCTGAATGTTCTTGAAGGCATCTTTTTTTTATGTTGACTTCGGCTCATTCAGATGAGCCTTGAAGAGAAGATGTTTCTCGGCCAGCAATTGGTTGATGTCTTCGGAATTTTCATCAAACCAGTCTTTATGCTTTCGGGGGGCTGGACCCAGGATTTCCATAGCAGTGTTGTATATTGTGTCCTTTAGGGCACTCCATTCTGTTTCTGTATCCTGTTTAGCTGCAGCATTGGGCCTGAGGCTTTCTTCCAGCATATTTTCAAACAACTATTGCATTTTCTTGCTGTTTAGGCGGGTGCCATTTAGCTTTTTTTTGCATTTTCACCCCTTGAGGACGCCGTGGTGGCCTGGTGTGAATGTTTATTTTCGAGACAATGAGACGATGGTTTGTCCAACATTCGGCACCACACATGGATTTTGTCACTCGAACGTCTTGTCTGTCACTCTTCCTGACGATGACATAGTCAATGAGGTGCCAGCGTTTCAAGCGAGGGTGCATCCACGATATCCTATTTCTCATGGGGAGACGGAAAATTGTGTTCGTACACCAGCAAAACATCAGCAAAACCTCGTTGTCCAGGTGGAACCAATTGAACAGAATCTGAAAGCACAAATCCAACAGCATCGACAACTAAAAGCCGGCAGACATGTCCATGATGTCAATATTTATTTCCTGCGAACAGCTTGTGACAAATATGAATAATAATATTAATAATACTAATAATCATCAGAATACCGTTCCTGTACAGCCAGGAGGGTCGGTATCGTAGCAATAAATATAATCACACAGCTGAACCTAACTATTCAAATCCTAAGACACTGTCTCACCGCCTAGCGTCAGTTCTACTGCCTCCTATCGATTGACCGTTCTGTCACCTTGGCCATTCTCGCCGACTTTTAATTTCCACATTCATGGCCAGCTGTTGGTCCTGACTGAGAGGAATAATGCTTTAATGATCTAGCTCTTCTACCAAGTAGTTCCTAGCTATCACTGCCATGTCCTGAAGGATTGTTGACAATCTTCTCTCCTTTAATAAACTCATGCCGCCTTCCGTGCCGCCAGCCCAAGCTCTATCTGTTGTTGCTAAACTATCACGTTGTGACGTTTCTACCTTCTCACGTCACGTAGTGACTTTTTCTATCTGTTGGTTCGAGATTACTTCTCAGATTCTTTGTGACTTATTCATTACGTCATTCATTCTGACTCGCTACATGGCACCCAGTCTCATCCAAGTGTGAGCAAGTGTTCCCCTTAGATAAACCTCGACCAGGGAGCCGACGTATGAAAGCCCGCCTTTATTTGCCATTGATCAGACGTTACACAACTTCAGCCAATTGCGCTGTGCAATGTCCTCCTCCACATTTGACATACAGAAACTGGACAAGTGAGACAATCCGAGGTTCAGTTCATACACGCCGCCATATTACCAACCTCGTACATCAGTAGAGTAGACCTGGTCACTTCATACATTGTCTTTTGTTTTTGCGATCGCTCGCTTTGAACTCAAACGTAGTTCATACACACTACGTCTAATAGCATCGGACTGAATTTCGCGTGTGGGTGAGCTTTCTCTATTGACAATGTCCCTCGCTATCAGACGTACCCACTCCGACTTCAGAGGTACTTGTAATTTACGTTTCCAAGGCAAGGAATAGAAGTAATTATTTTAGTTCGACAGTCCTGTATAGCGTTTGAACCCCTTACCTCGGCATCAGCACACAGGATGTTTAAAAACACCAATATAGGCCTACATATGGCGGATACACCACTCCAGGCCAACAACACGCAACTTGCTATGTTGTGAGCTGAATATATGGTGGTAGGCTCATACTTGTGTTGACCAGGCGGCACTTGGTGGCTGATGTAATCACTATCCCCCCGTCCGTCTTTACTTCCCAAGGCATATCTTGGTAGCCATGTGAGGCTGAGTGGAGCTGGGGGAGGGAGTCGGGCTGCTGGGGTGGCTAGACGCCGACCCGGTGGAGCTTGGGAAGGGAGCTTGGCTGTTGGAGTGGCTAGACGCTGGCCTGCCCACCTAGTGGAGCTGGGGAGGGAGCCGGGCTGGTGTAGTGGCTAGACGCTGACTTCCGGGCCGATGGATATGGTTTCAGACCACATCAAATAGACCTGGGCACCCAGGTGGACCAGTGTATCAGGAAATGTCTGGGGAGGTAAAAGCCACTGCAGTGACACTGACCACGTGAGCCACTGAGTGTTCAGTGGTCTATGAAAGCATGGGTCCGGCACCATATGTCCAACACACTTAACAGCGTGTAAAGGGGTCGTCTAATGATTTTACCAGCAGGCAGCCCAGGTTAGTTGTGACACAGCTGATCGTGGGTCCAACCCATGACCTTTAGGCCGTTAGGAGAGCGACTACCACTCCACTAGCCCAGCTACCAGATAATATATGGTCTGCCATAAACCCGACAGCCTGGACCACATGATTGCTGCCGTATTTCATGTCTTTGTCTAGTAGGTCATTAAACGTGGGGACGTGTGTGTCCAGGCGCAGGAATCACCACATAAAACATCCAGCAATCAATCTGTAGAGGTGTTATAAAACCACCAGGTGTCTTTGCCGTTGGGGTAATGCTTCATGCTCTGTAAGTGTCAAGCATCTGTGTCTGGACCACGTGGGGGAGGCAACAAGGGAGGAGGAGGGTTATATTATAAGTGGCAGCTTCTCGAATGACAAACGTGCTGGGTTGAGAGGGGCAATGTCACGGCACACGGGGTCCATATATGGGTTGAGAGGGACGATGTCACGGCACACGGGGTCCATAGTGATGGGTTGAGAGGGACGATGTCACGGCACACGGGGTCCATAGTGATGGGTTGAGAGGGGCGATGTCACGGCACACGGGATCCATAGTGATGGGTTCAGAGGGACTATGTCACAGCACACGGGGTCCATAGTGATGGGTTGAGAGGGGCGATGTCACGGCACACGGGGTCCATAGTGATGGGTTGAGAGGGATGATGTCACGGCGCACAGGGTCCATAGTGATGGGTTGAGAAAGACGATGTCACGGCACACGGGGTCAATAGATATGGATTGAGAGGGACGATGTCACGGCACACAGGGTCCATAGTGATGGGTTGAGAGGGACGATGTCACGGCACACGGGGTCCATATATATGGGTTGAGAGGGACGATGTCACAGCACACAGGGTCCATAGTGATGGGTTGAGAGGGACGATGTCACGGCGCACAGGTTCCATAGTGATGGGTTGAGAGGGATGATGTCACGGCACACGGGGTCCATAGTGATGGGTTGAGAGGGACGATGTCACGGCAGACGGGGTCCATATATATGGGTTGAGAGGGACGATGTCACGGCACACAAAGTCCATAGTGATGGGTTGAGAGAGGGAGGATGTCACGGCACACAGGGTCCATAGTGATGGGTTGAGAGGAGCGATGTCACCGCACACCGGGTCCATAGTGATAGATTGAGAGGGACGATGTCGCAGCACACAGGGTCCATATATATGGGTTGAGAGGGACGATGTCACGGCACACGGAGTCCATATATATGGGTTGAGAGGGACGAGGTGATGGCATACGGGGTCCATAGATATGGGGTGAGAGGGACGATGTCACGGCAGACGGGGTCCATATATATGGGTTGAGATGGACGATGTCACGGCACACGGGGTCCATAGTGATGGGTTGAGAGGGATGATGTCACGGCACACAGGGTCCATAGTGATGGGTTGAGAGGGATGATGTCACGGCACACGGGGTCCATAGTGATGGGTTGAGAGGGACGATGTCACGGCAAGCGGGGTCCATAGTCATGGGTTGAGAGGGACGATGTCACGGCAGACGGGGTCCATATATATGGGTTGAGAGGGACGATGTCACGGCACACGGGGTCCATAGTGATGGGTTGAGAGGGATGATGTCACGGCTCACATAGTCCATAGTGATGGGTTGAGCGGGGCCATGTCACGGCGCACGGGGTCCATAGTGATGGGTTGAGACGGGTGATGTCACGGCACATGGGGTCCATAGTGATGGGTTGAGAGGAACGATGTCACGGCACACAGGGTCCATAGTGATGGGTTAAGAGGGACGATTTCACGGCACACAAGGTCCATAGTCATGGGTTGAGAGGGATGATGTCACGGCACACGGGGTCCATAGTGATGGGTTGAGAGGGGCCATGTCACGCACAAGGGGTCCATAGTGATGGGTTGAGAGGGACGATGTCACGGCACACAGGGTCCATAGTGATGGGTTAAGAGGGACGATTTCACGGCACACAGCGTCCATTGATGGGTTGAGAGGGACGATGTCACGGCACATGGGGGGGGGGGGGTCTATGGTGATGGGTTGAGAGAGGCGATCTCACGGCACACAGGGTCCATAGATATAGGTTGAGAGGGATGATGTCACGGCACACGGGGTCCATATATGGGTTGAGAGGGGCGATCTCACGGCACACTGAATGTGCTCGTCTTTACTTTGTCCTATTGCTCAACAATGTAATATACAAGTAAATTAGCATATTCTTAAACAAGTGAATCGGTACAACTATCTCGGAACAGTCATAACATCTGATGGGAGATGCCTTGAAGAGATTAGAACATGAATCGCCATGGCGAATGTAGCCTTTTGCAAGATGAAAAACATACTGACCAATAAAAAGGTATCAATTGAAACGAGAAAAAGAGTGTTGCTTGCTTGCTTGCTTGTGTTCGTTGGCTTGAGCTCCAACGCGAAGTCCTGTATGTCGGATGAAGGCATCCTGTTGTCCAACATCAGTGTGATGTCATACAGGACCTGAGGTTTGCGTGAGTATCCGTTGTCCCATGTCTGGCTTATTGGTGTGCAGACTGGTGGTTCCTCGCCATACAGGCAGACACTCTCCGACTTCGGAGGAATCGGCGATCCTATTGACCTCAGCCAGGACCCCGAAAGGACCTGTTGCCCAGGACGCTCGACGTGGACGCGTCAATAGGTCTTGGCCAGTATATAACCCGGCCCTGGTGCCTTGGAAACACCTCTGCTTATAAACTGAACGTTTGTATGGATGTGAAATGTGGACAATGAGCAGACAAGCTGAAAAAACATCTGATGACTGTGGAAATGTGGTTTCTGGGGAACATGCAAAGAATACCATGGACAGACAGAAAAACCAATGACCAAGTACTACAGGAGACAAATGAAAATTGTAAACTGATTAGAGTTATTAAACGCTGACGGTCAAACTGTTTTGGGCTTGTTATGAGTAGAAATGTATTGGATAACTTGGTGACAACTAGCAAGATCGAAGGAAACAGACCAAGGGGAAGACCAAGAAGTAAATACCTGGATGGCTTGGCCACATGGCATGGTCGAGACAGAAACACGGAGCTGATCAACGAATCTGGTGATCGAGTGAGATGACAGAACATGACCGCCCACGCTTACCGGCATGGCACATGATGGATGATGGATGGATTGCTTAACTCATTGAGTGCTCACCTTTATTCTTAGCCTCATTGCTCCAGTCATAGTGTGACGACCTGTAATGTGAGCCTCATAGCTCCACCCATCGTGTGCTCACATATACCCTCAGCCTCATAGCTCCACCCATCGTGTGCTCACATATACCCTCAGCCTCATAGCTCCACCCATCGTGTGCTCACATATACCCTCAGCCTCATAGCTCCACCCATTATGTGCTCATATATACCCTCAGCCTCATAGCTCCACCCATCGTGTGCTCACATATACCCTCACCCTCATAGCTCCACCCATTATGTGCTCATATATACCCTCAGCCTCATAGCTCCACCCATCGTGTGCTCACATATACCCTCAGCCTCATAGCTCCACCCATTATGTGCTCATATATACCCTCAGCCTCATAGCTCCACCCATTCTAGAAACAACGTAATCTTGAAATAGTCAAGTCACAGTATGTTGGATATAACAGCCTACAGAGTTTCTAGTTTCTAGTTTAGTCGACGGATCAACATCACGGCACACGGGTGTAACCCATAGGTGCGCCGTTGTACTCTTAACTCAAGCGTAAGTCCGGATAATCTTAGCTCAGTGCACGAACTCCGTAGCACCGACGAGGATCCTGAAATACTTTGCGTAGATGTTTTAACTCGAAATTTTGCCCGGGCAGCTCCATCAGGCTACTCTTTTTAGATTTCCAACTGCCAAAGGGATCTTTTACGTGCACAACAATACACACGAGCGTCCGATCTCACTATCCAGAGAACAGGGGAAATTGTCTTACTAGAAGTCCACGTGAAAAAATTCCCGGCCTTCACCGGGGCTTGAACCCAGGACCTCCAGCACTCGAGGTGGACACAATACTTCGAGACCACTCAGCCCCTCAGTCTACAAAGTTGTTAATTTCTGCAGCGGAGATGGCCATATAGCTGAGATTGATAACTCGACTGGACAATCAGACATCACAGATCAACTCTCTGGTAACTCGACTGGACAATCAGACATCACAGATCAACTCTCTGGTAACTCGACTGGACAATCAGACATCACAGATCAACTCTCCGATAACTCGACTGGACAATCAGACATCACAGATCAACTCTCTGGTAACTCGACTGGACAATCAGACATCACAGATCAACTCTCTGGTAACTCGACTGGACAACCAGAAGTCGGAGATAGGTCAACTCACACGGCAAGTGGACATCTGTTCAGAACAAGTGAGGAAACAAACAGCAAGTATACACCTCAGTCCCTGGCCTAGGTGTTAACGTCTTTCTCCTAATCCCGTATATTCTCGCGAGTAACGTAACCTTCGCGAGAATCGGTAGCGTTTCTCGCCGCGTTGGTTACTCACAGGGTATGTGATCCGGCGGCTCAGAAAGCAATGGCAAACTACTGAGCGTAATCTTGCCAGGGACATCAACAGCAGCTGAAAAATGCTTATGTTGACTGCAACGTCCTGTAAGGGATATGCAAAAAAAAAAAAAAGTGGGAATATCTTGATAATGCTGTGGCTATGAATGAAGTGAGTGACAATGAAGTTAGCTAGGATGATGTAGTGAGTATAATATAAGGAAAAATATGTTACGGTAATTTTGTAGAAAGAAGGATGTAGTGAGAATTTTGTAGTAAGAATGTTGTAGTAGGAATGAATTAAAGATACTGATGTAGTAAGATTGTTGCAGTAGGAATGAATTAAAGATACTGATGTAGTAAGAATGTTGTAGTAGGAATGAATTAAAGATACTGATGAAGTAAGAATGTTGTAGTAGGAATGAATTAAAGATACTGATGAAGTAACAATGTTGTAGTAGGAATTAATTAAAGATACTGATGAAGTAAGAATGTTGTAGTAGAAATGAATTAAAGATACTGATGAAGTAAGAATGTTGTAGTAGGAATGAATTAAAGATACTGATGAAGTAAGAATGTTGTAGTAGGAATGAATTAAAGATACTGATGTAGTAAGAATGTTGTAGTAGGAATGGATTAAAGATGCTGATGAAGTAAGAATGTTGTAGTAGGAATGAATTAAAGATACTGATGAAGTAAGAATGTTGTAGTAGGAATGAATTAACGATACTGATGTAGTAAGAATGTTGTAGTAGGAATGAATTAAAGATGCTGATGAAGTACGCATGTTGTAGTTGGAATGAATTAAAGATACTGATGAAGTAAGAATGTTGTAGTAGGAATGAATTAAAGATACTGATGAAGTAAGAATGTTGTAGTAGGAATGAATTAAAGATACTGATGAAGTAAGAATGTTGTAGTAGGAATGAATTAAAGATACTGATGAAGTAAGAATGTTGTAGTAGGAATGAATTAACGATACTGATGTAGTAAGAATGTTGTAGTAGGAATGAATTAAAGATGCTGATGAAGTAAGAATGTTGTAGTAGGAATGAATTAAAGATGCTGATGAAGTACGCATGTTGTAGTAGGAATGAATTAAAGATACTGATGAAGTAAGAATGTTGTATGTAGGAATGAATTAAAGATACTGATGAAGTAAGAATGTTGTAGTAGGAATGAATTAAAGATACTGATGAAGTAAGAATGTTGTAGTAGGAATGAATTAAAGATACTGATGAAGTAAGAATGTTGTACTAGGAATGAATTAAAGATGCTGATGAAGTAAGAATGTTGTACTAGGAATGAATTAAAGATACTGATGAAGTAAGAATGTTGTAGTAAGAATGTTGTAGTAAGAATGATTTAAAAAGAATTATCTAGTGTGAACAGTGTAGTGTAATCGACGTAGTGTGTCAATGATGTCGTGTGAGTAATATAGTCTGAAAAAAAATTATATATATATATATATAAAAATATATATAAATATATTCTGAAAACACTTCTGCAACAGACATCAAGGGAATTTCAGGGGGAATATGTCTGGAGCATTTCTCTTCACAGAATGATGACAGTGAGCTTAAATTACAAACTGAGTCTGGTATTGAGGACTTTAGATTCTCTATTTCTGATTGAAAGAAGCAACTGAAATCCTCGCATGTTATAGTGCTCGGTATTGCTGACTCTGAAGAGTGTTTCTTGTTGGTTAGCGAGTTAATAACCTTCCATATATTTGTGTTATTTGATTTATCTACAATCAAATTTTTGAAATGATCTTTCTTTATCCTACGAATTTCATATTTAACTTTATTTCTTAGTCTGTGATAATTGATAAAATCTTTATTTTTGTGCGCTGTATCTCGTTCTCTCATGATTTCGAGAACTTCACGAGTCACCCATGGAGATTTATGTTGATTCTTCACTCGAACTTCTTTAACTGGCACATGTTTATCAAACACACTGTAGACTGTCTTTGTCCAGTAAGTTAGTGCATCATCCGGATCAGGAAGTTGGTAAACATGTTCAAGGGCTGCATTTTTTAAGTCGTCTAAAAATAAACTTTGGTTGAGAGCTTTTAGATTTCTAAATTTGATGATTAAATGTTTATTTTAGGAGATTTGAACCCAGTTTTCAACCACGTACAACATATTGGGTAATGGTCACTAACTGCACTAACAGGAACAGAACATTCGATAATATTAACTGGACAAGTAACATATATATGATCAATTATAGTTGAGGAGGTGCCTGTAACCTTTGTGGGACGGTTTATTAGTTGTTTGAAATCGTAAGATAGAATGATATCGTCCCATGTCTGGTTGGATTTAGTAATATCTATGTTAAAGTCACCTAATATCATGACTTCTCTACCTTCTGTAAACACTCTATCCATCATTGTAGTGAAACAGTCATACCAACTGTATCCAGCACACGGATTCCGATATAGGTATCCAATGAGAAATGGTTGCTGACTGGCTGGCTTCACCTCTAACCAAACACATTCTATCTCTACTGACTCGAGATCACTTCTACGGGAGCAGTTGAGAGAATTGGAAATGTATACAGCAATATCTGTCTCTAATTTTTGATTTGCGTCTCTTCGAATTACTTTAAACCCCTTAAGAGTGATGTCAGAGTCGGTTATTTTGTCGTTGAGACGACTTTCTGTGATTCCAAACACATGGAATTGTTTGCACAGTATTACCGAAAGCTCAGGTAATTTATTGAGCAAATGATAGATGTTGAGATGGCCTATACGTAGGTCATCTTTGTGGAGTCACTGATCGTGATTGGCGAACATTGCACGGTGAAAGGATGATGTTGCTTGCGGTAGAAAATTTCAGAGGTTTTGAAACTTTATTTAGTAGTAGTTAAGACTATTAGATGGGGTAGGAAAATGTCTGTACTGGAATGACATCATGAAAGCTTGATGCAGGGCTGCAGGATTGTATTGCATTAGCTGTTGAAGTTGGCGGTTCCACTGATAGGAGTGTATATTACCATCCAACGAGGGACCACTGCTGTGAGAGTTACTGGAAGTGCCTACATTAGAAGCATACATCGGGGGCACAGCAACATTGTTTAACGGTGTCCCCTTTGACATAATAGGGGGAGGCTGCTTTATGGGCAAGGGAGGAAACAAAACATCATTGTTCGCAACACTGGGATTGGAGCATGGGTTGCTATCCACGGCATTGTAGTCCTGAGGTATAGGCAATGGTGGTGCAGGAAGAGAAGGAGCGTTTTCTGAACACTTAGAGGTGGCTGTCGCCGGGGGTGAAGTTCGATTTACTCCTGTAACTGGTGCTGGTTGTTGTGCACGTTCGGGATATGTTATGTTCTTCGCTAGTATACTACTTCCTAGCTTAGAACAATGTATTTGATCCCTATATAGTTTTTTCTTAGGAGCCCCGGACAACGAAGTAAAGTACGGGGTGTTATTAATGAAACTAATATCATTGTCTGTACAAAATGTATACAAGGTTACATTGGCAGCATCGGCAGTCCAACGCTGGAATCCATAACATGGTGGAATGATGGATGAAATGAACATAGATGGGTTAGGAAATTTATTACGTAACAGTACCTCCAGCGTAGATAGTTGTGAGGTGCTTATGATGTTATTATCCATTATGTCATTGACACCAATATGGACTGTCGCTTTTTTAATTCTTTCATTCACTTGGAATTTTCGCAGTGTAGCGGTAAGCCTATCAATGTCAGCGCCTGGTAGAGGGAAGATTGAAGTTGACTCGCTGTCAGTAGATGACATGCGATCACTATAGATTCCCTTCAGCAGGGAGTCTCCAATGATAACATGAGTTGCACTGTCATCTATTGTTATTTCACGCTGCTGGCGTGTCCGCTTGGGCTGTTGTTGCCACTGACCACTGTGGTCTTGTGTTCTTGTTTATTATAGCTTGCTTGCGTTGGTTGTTGATGCCCAGTAGTGGTAACAAATGAACTTTGTGATTCCTGGTCTGCTGCTGGAGAGTCTACACTTAAGGCCTGGAACCTGTTGCTGATATGCACATCAATGGGGTAGTTGATGGTGTGCGTTCTACAGGTTTAGAAGTAGTTTTGTTGATTGTAGAAACTGTCTGTATGTCATTATGCGACGAACATTCACTGGTAACACACGCATCTACAACACCAAGGATAGTTTCTGTCTGTGTACTTTTATTAAATGACTGCACTTTTTACTTTTACAGCATGTATGGATGCTTTGAAAGTTTCCTTCTCTTGTCTAAGGAGGCGGATTTCGTCTCGAAGAAGAAGGTTTTCGTTTTTAAGCACAGCAATAATATTAGTGGTGTTGCTGGTAATAAAATCTTTTAACCTCATCTCCAAAGCCTGAATTAGTTCACGACAATCATTGTGGCTCTGTGGTTCGGCCGAAGAAAGAGTGCTTGAATGTGATGTACTGGTTTGTTCAGATTGAGCTGGTGAATTCTGTTGTATGTCCAGCTGGAATTCAGTGTCTGATTGTTCACTAGACAACACGACTGAGGTTGGCGATGAAGATGATCGATTCATTTGCTGAGATGGCGTGCTCGTCAACATTTGTCCCGTCTTGTTTTTGTTTACATTGTGCCGCTTGGACACAGTTGATGACCGCAAGTTGGAGGACATTTTGGCAATATAGGCAACTCGATAAGGCAAGGAATAAAATAATATTGCAGGCTTTTCTGTAGGTCGTGCGTGACGTTTAACCTGCTAGCCATGCATGGTTAATTCTCACGTTGTCGTGAATCGATAATTTGTAAAATTCAAAGATTGGTGATCTTACCGTCACGAATCACAAAGAAATCCTC
This sequence comes from Cepaea nemoralis, assembly GCA_014155875.1. Taxonomy (NCBI): domain Eukaryota; kingdom Metazoa; phylum Mollusca; class Gastropoda; order Stylommatophora; family Helicidae; genus Cepaea; species Cepaea nemoralis. The sequence goes on from JACEFZ010012220.1 coordinate 369,992, forward strand.
ACTTAACTAAATATACATTCACATAAACTTGACATTTTGTGTTGTATGTAAATCCAGCTTTAAAACGAACACAATGATGGAGTAAATATACGCGGAGGTCTATCTGTAGAAGGTGCGTGGTGTTTATCACTTGTTAGTCAGGCATGGCATATTCTCACGTTGTCGTGAATCGATAATTGGTAACATTTATAAATTGGTGCTCTTAAGGCCACATAATATAAAGAAACACTCATTTCATTAAATAAACAGTCACATAGACTTGAACTGTTGAGTAGTATGTAAATCCAGTTTAGAACGAACACAATGACATACACAGCATCGCGATTGAATTGAGTAAACTTGTTAAAATATTTACAAATCGGGAGAAGCTGTGAAAACACGTCCTCTCGAAGCCGGAAAGGAGAGAGAGAGAGAGAGAGAGAGAGAGAGAGAGAGAGAGAGAGAGAGAGAGAGAGAGAGAGAGAGAGAGAGAGAGAGAGAGAGAGTATTCATCAAATTTGAATGAAATATCTCACTCGATTTATATGTAGAATATTCAGGAATTTTGATTGAAATATCCCACTACATTTATATTTAGAATGTTCTGAAACATGGCATTCTGTTTATTGGTGGGAAATGCAAACCCTGGTTTAAACATCTCTGTCCATGTGTTATTGTAAGGCCAGGCCGACAAGACCACGACGCGGCACATCTGGTGCTACAAATAATGAAATCAGCAAGCGCCTTTCTCCTCCTGGAGGCTGTGTGTTTATTGCCTTCTGTGACAACCACAAAAACCGTGGATAGCGGGTTCCTGCACGCAGACAGTGACCTGCAGACAAGACACAAGTCCAGGCGTAAGATAAGTTCTGTCTTGTATCACGTTTGCTATAGATATCTGTTAAGTTCATTGCATATCTTTTATAGGACGTTGCAGTCAACCCCAGCAGTTTTGTCTGTGATTTCTCGGCAAGTTTGCGTTCAGTAGTTTGTCATTGTTTTCTGAACTACCGGAACTCACAACATTGTATGTACACCAACGCAAGGCTGTCTGCTTCCAAATCTTACTGCTATTCTTACGCTGAACTATTGATTTTAGAATTAAATTTAAAAAATGACTGCAGAAACTATATAGAAGAAGTTTATGTATGTATACGTAGATTCCAATAAGTAGATACAAGTGTTTCTGTATACAGTCATTGATTGATTGATGTAGTAGCTGCTGCCCGGTATACCAATATTGATTGATGTATGTAGATAGATGACGCGTATGTATACAAACATTGATTGATTGATGTAGATAGCTGACGTGTCTGTAAACCAATATTAATTGATGTATGTAGATAGATGACGTGTCTGTGTACCAATATTGATTGATGTATGTAGATAGATGACGTGTCTGTATAACAACATTGATTGATGTATGTAGATAGATGACGTGTCTGTATAACAACATTGATTGATGTATGTAGATAGATGACGTGTCTTATACAAACATTGATTGATGGATGTAGATAGATGTCGTATATTCCGAAGGGACTGGGGATCACTGTAGTGCACAACCCATATTCTAGTTAAAGAAGCTGGGTCCCATCCTCTTCTAATATGTAAATAAATCAAGAATACGACCCTTGATGTATTACAGACTCGGTTTCATTGTTTGTCTAGGAGTTAATGGTCCTCTTTAAGAAGTAGTGAATACTAGATCTGACTCTGCCCCCTTCACCAAGAATTTAATAGCTCTCGAACCCCCGTTTGATATCCTGTGAAATGTCTGAATGACTTCCTCAGTATAAATCAGGCGAAGAATAACATGGGTTTGGAACATTCAAAAGATATAGAGTCTTCACTATTCCCTCTATTATTTCACTGAGTTTAGTAATTTGGTAAATGAATTTAACAAAAACTGGAACACATAGACTTCTTGTTTACACAAATAAGACAGATAATCAACATACAGGGTGGACTGGAATTAAATGATGAGATTCAGTTACTGTGTATAGAGTTTATTGATTGGGTCTGTGTCTTTTGACCTTTTGATCAACATGTCCACATTTTAGACATCTGTTCATAAGGAAATATGATCAATGTGAAAAAAATGCAAATCAGTACCAATTACAGACAATAAATAAATAATAATAATCAAAATGATGATCATGAGTGTTCTATAAGACATCTTTCAGGGTAAAGAAAGTTTTCTAAAACATCTTAATAAGCCTTATAGTGTTTTGTGTGGTTTTGTCTCTCATTTTCCTCTAAATGATTTGGGTTTGTTGGCACGAGAAAAATTCACCTCTGAGTGGTAGATTTGAGTTGAGCCTGGGTCCATGGACTGATGGATCCGTTTCAGTACTTGCCAGTAAAGCTACCCTGAAGGCTGCCCTTGCTCTGCTCAAGGCCTGAGGTTATCTTCCATCTCATGTGTGGGGATCTTCCTTTCTCTGCCTCCCTCTTCTGGTCAGGTCACCACCAAGAACATCACTGTGTAAAATTCACATAGGCATGTATAATCCTACCAATGTAATTTTTCCAGCATGTTATTAAGTGTGAACAAAACAAAACACAACAGGAAAGATAAGGTCGGAAGAAGTATAACACCTGGAAAGTAGGAACTAGTCCCCCCCCCCCCCCTCCTCTGATCTGTGTGTTGTTTAATTTGTGTGGGGTCAGAGATTATTACACTGTATGCACCTGCTATCGTCTGGTACCTGCTGTATGCATGTTCTCAGGTGTACCTGGGGTTCAGTGAGAAGTGTACAGTCAGACATAGATAGGAGTGATGATGTGTTGTTCCATTGAGCATTTAAGTCAAGCTGATAGTGCAACACCAAGACAAGGATAAGATGCATTTTTATAAATGACATATAGTTATAACATCTTCATAAACTCATTTGGTTATGCCTTGTGTATATAAATATTTCTCAGTACCTTCCAAATTAACTACTTTGTCTTCTTCTTCTTATAAATCAATTCCTTTTGCCTGCTGTTGTTGTGGTGTGGAGTGGAGTGCTGTGTTGTGTAGTGTGTAGAGTTAACTTCTGTTGATTGGGTTCTCATAGCGTGTACTATTTTTCCCTATCTTCATCAGTTAATATGAGTATAACTCAGCTAGTCTTTTATTGTTATTCAATGCCATCATACAGAATTTCTGATGTGTAATTGTTACAAAATGTAATCCATACAAAATCATGACAACAATACATTAGTAAGAGGTTGCTACAAAATGTACCTCTCCTAATTATCCTCTCTTACTCTACAATATTAATTTATTATTCTTCTTCTGTTATCAGTGCACATGATGTCCATTCTGTTGGCTATCAACAGTTGGCTATAGACCGAGGTTTTGTTTACCTGTTGATCTGGACAAATTAACTAGGCGGTCTGTCACAATTGGCGTCTGTGAAGCGTAACCTGTTCTAGGCAATGCAGTTAATGAATGCTTTGTCTAAGTGAAAATCTGACACATAAATACAACTATTTTCTATCAAACCCTATTATTTCAATTCATGAAGAGGAAAGGAAAGATATAATCTCTCTCTCAGCTCCTTATATTGCGAATAGGCAGAAATAAGTACGTTTTCAAGCGAGGCAGTGGTTCCTGTGCACAAACTGTCCTGTGATTAGCAGATAGCAATTTAAGCAGTTTTGATGAAATGCATAATAGTGCGTTTGAATTCTCACCTCGCACATGTTTTCTGTGATAGATTGTTGTAGTATGCACATAGTAAAGCTAACAGATGTATTGAAGAACTTCAGAGTTTGCAGTTTTGAGAAAGTATGAGATTGTCAGTTTGCCGGGAAACGGCTCTGTGTAGTCAGAAGCTAGCAGTCGACAATTTTACACTTCAGAGTTTTTATTTTATCAGTAATACATTTAATTTGACGCACAAACACTGGATACCTCTACTGTATACATCTGGGTATCACACTGATCTGAGGATTCACAAGCTTACCTCGGATTTCGGATCAAACTGCCGTTTGGTTCATTTGAAAAGACAGGTCTCACAATCTATCTGACGGGTCGTCAGGGCTGCTGTAGGAGAAGTGCGCGATTTTCAATATTCAACGCGTACCGCAGGTCAAAGTTATCGTCATGTGACCCGCTCCCTCCAATGATCTCTCTAGTTGTGGACGCTGTAATGTCTATATTAAGACGACATCTGTCTATCTCCGGTGCCAAGTAGGTGTTCGTTCTCATTAGTGCGGTCAATTGTATGACTTTCTCTGTTTTGATGTGTAAATTTTGACGCACTGTATAATGATGGTTGGTGATTATATCACAATAGATGGCGTCTCTGTATACCAATATTGATTGATGTTTGTAGATAGATGACGTGTCTGTATAACAACATTGATTGATGTATGTAGTTAGATGACGTGTCTTATACAAACATTGATTGATGGATGTAGATAGATGACGTCTCTGTTTACCAATATTGATTGATGTATGTAGATAGATGATGTGTCTGTATACCAACATTAATTGATTGATGTAGATAGCTGACGTGTCTGTATACAGTCATTGATTGATTGATGTAGATAGCTGACGTGTCTGTGTACAGTCATTAATTGATTGATGTAGATAGCTGACGTGTCTGTGTACAGTCATTAATTGATTGATGTAGATAGATGATGTGTCTGTATACCAACATTGATTGATGGATGTAGATAGCTGACGTGTCTGTATACAGTCATTGATTGATTGATGTAGATAGCTGACGTGTCTGTATACAGTCATTGATTGATTGATGTAGATAGCTGACGTGTCTGTGTACAGTCATTAATTGATTGATGTAGATAGATGATGTGTCTGTATACCAACATTGATTGATGGATGTAGATAGCTGACGTGTCTGTATACAGTCATTGATTGATTGATGTAGATAGCTGACGTGTCTGTGTACAGTCATTAATTGATTGATGTAGATAGCTGACGTGTCTGTATACAAATATTGATTGATGTATGTAGATAGATGGCGTGTCTTTATAACAACATTGATTGATGTATGTAGATAGATGACGTGTCTTATACAAACATTGATTCATGGATGTAGATAGATGATGTGTCTGTATACCAACATTGATTGATGGATGTAGATAGCTGACGCGTCTGTATACAGTCATTGATTGATTGATGTAGATAGCTGACGTGTCTGTGTACAGTCATTAATTGATTGATATAGATAGCTGACGTGTCTGTATACCAATATTGATTGATGTATGTAGATAGATGACGTGTCTGTATAAACAACATTGATTGATGTATGTAGATAGATGGACGGTGTCTTATACAAACATTGATTGATTGATGTAGATAGATGACGTCTCTGTATACCAATATTGATTGATGTATGTAGATAGATGACGTGTCTGTATAGCAACATTGATTGATGTATGTAGATAGATGATGTGTCTGTATACCAACATTGATTGATGGATGTAGATAGCTGACGTGTCTGTATACAGTCATTGATTGATTGATGTAGATAGCTGCGTGTCTGTGTACAGTCATTAATTGATTGATGTAGATAGATGATATGTCTGTATACCAAGTCATTGATTGATTGATGTAGATAGCTGACGTGTCTGTGTACAGTCCATAATTTATTGATGTAGATAGCTGACGTGTCTGTATACAAATATTGATTGATGTATGTAGATAGATGACTTGTCTTTATACAACATTGATTGATGTATGTATATAGATGACGTTCTTATACAAACATTGATTCATGGCATGTAGATAGATGATGTGTCTGTATACCACTTTGATTGATGGATGTAGATAGATGACGTTTCTCAACAAACATTGATTGATGATGTAGATAGACGACGTCTCTCTATACCAATATTGATTGATGATGTAGATAGCTGACGGTCTGTATACAGTCATTGATTGATTGTATGTAGATAGATGATGTGTCTGTATACCAACATTGATTGATGGATGTAGATAGATGACGTGTCTGTATCAGTCATTGATTGATTGATGTAGATAGCTGACGTTCTGTGTACAGTCATTAATGATTGATGTAGATAGATGATGTGTCTGTATACCAACATTGATTAATGGATGTAGATAGCTGACGTGTCTGTATACAGTCATTGATTGATTGATGTAGATAGCTGACGTGTCTGTTACAGTCATTAATTGATTGATGTAGATAGCTGACGTGTTCTGTATACAATATTGATTGATGTATGTAGATAGATGACGTGTCTTTATACACATTGAATTGATGTATGTAGATAGATGACGTGTCTGTATACAGTCATTGATTGATTGATGTAGATAGCTGACGTGTCTGTGTACAGTCATTAATTGATTGATGTAGATAGATGATGTGTCTGTATACCAACATTGATTAATGGATGTAGATAGCTGACGTGTCCTGTATACAGTATTGATTGATTGATGTAGATAGCTGACGTGTCTGTGTACAGTCATTAATTGATTGATGTAGATAGCTGACGTGTCTGTATACAAACATTGATTCATGGATGTAGATAGATGATGTGTCTGTATACCAACATTGATTGATGGATGTAGATAGCTGACGCGTCTGTATACAGTCATTGATTGATTGATGTAGATAGCTGACGTGACTGTGTACAGTCATTAATTGATTGATGTAGATAGCTGACGTGTCTGTGTACAGTCATTAATTGATTGATGTAGATAGATGATGTGTCTGTATACCAACATTGATTAATGGATGTAGATAGCTGACGTGTCTGTATACAGTCATTGATTGATTGATGTAGATAGCTGACGTGTCTGTGTACAGTCATTAATTGATTGATGTAGATAGCTGACGTGTCTGTATACAAACATTGATTCATGGATGTAGATAGATGATGTGTCTGTATACCAACATTGATTGATGAATGTAGATAGCTGACGCGTCTGTATACAGTCATTGATTGATTGATGTAGATAGCTGACGTGTCTGTGTACAGTCATTAATTGATTGATATAGATAGCTGATGTGTCTGTATACCAATATTGATTGATGTATGTAGATAGATGACGTGTCTGTATAAACAACATTGATTGATATATGTAGATAGCTGACGTGTCTGTGTACAGTCATTAATTGATTGATGTAGATAGATGATGTGTCTGTATACCAACATTGATTGATGGATGTAGATAGCTGACGTGTCTGTATACAGTCATTGATTGATTGATGTAGATAGCTGACGTGTCTGTGTACAGTCATTAATTGATTGATGTAGATAGCTGACGTGTCTGTATACAAATATTGATTGATGTATGTAGATAAATGACGTGTCTTTATAACAACATTGATTGATGTATGTAGATAGATGACGTGTCTTATACAAACATTGATTCATGGATGTAGATAGATGATGTGTCTGTATACCAACATTGATTGATGGATGTAGATAGATGACGTGTCTTATACAAACATTGATTGATGGATGTAGATAGACGACGTCTCTCTATACCAATATTGATTGATGTATGTAGATAGCTGACGTGTCTGTATACAGTCATTGATTGATGTATGTAGATAGATGATGTGTCTGTATACCAACATTGATTGATGGATGTAGATAGCTGACGTGTCTGTATACAGTCATTGATTGATTGATGTAGATAGCTGACGTGTCTGTGTACAGTCATTAATTGATTGATGTAGATAGCTGACGTGTCTGTATACAAATATTGATTGATGTATGTAGATAGATGACGTGTCTTTATAACAACATTGATTGATGTATGTTAGATAGATGACGTGTCTATACAACATTGATTCATGGATGTAGATAGATGATGTGTCTGTATACCAACATTGATTGATGGATGTAGATAGCTGACGCGTCTGTATACAGTCATTGATTGATTGATGTAGATAGCTGACGTGTCTGTGTACAGTCATTAATTGATTGATATAGATAGCTGACGTGTCTGTATACCAATATTGATTGATGTATGTAGATAGATGACGTGTCTGTATAACAACATTGATTGATGTATGTAGATAGATGACGTGTCTTATACAAACATTGATTGATGGATGTAGATAGACGACGTCTCTCTATACCAATATTGATTGATGTATGTAGATAGCTGACGTGTCTGTAAGTAGTGTAAGTGGGGCTAAAGCCGCCCGTTTTGTGGAGGTGGAGGTGGCGCACATTCCTTATATAAATCAACCATTTATCGATTTTGTGGCGCAAATTGCAATCTATTTTTAGCTCTTATCGATTTGCGCCTCAAAGGGCGATAACTCCTGATATGATTATTTTAAGTGGGCGGGGTCAAGTGACTCATCAGAGTGGGTGTGGTCAAGAGGTGGTCAAGTGGGCTAGGGTGGTCAAGTGACCACTTAAATTGTAAGGGATAGTACGTGTAGTGCATGGCGATAATTAAAGTGTCAATGATGTGGTCAAGCGGTGGTCAAGTGGTGGTCAAGTAGTGGTCAAGTGGTCGAGTGACCACTTAAATTGTCGGGGAAAGTGGGTGTAGTAAGTTGGTGATCATCGTGAGGTGGTCAAGTAGTGGTCAAGGGGTGGTCAAGTGGTCAAGAGGTGGTCGAGTGACCACTTAAATTGTCGGGGAAAGTAGGTGTAGTGATATGGTGATGATCATGAGGTGGTCAAAGGTGGTCAAGAGGTGGTCAAGCGGTGGTCAAGTGGTCAAGTGACCACTTAAATTGTAGAGGAAGTTACGTGTAGTGACATGGTGATGATCAGGAGGTGGTCAAGTGGTGGTCAAGTAGTGGTCAAGCAGTGGTCAAGTGGTCAAGTGACCCCTTAAATTGTCAGGGAAATTGAGTGTAGTAAGTTGGTGATGATCAAGATGTGGTCAAGTAGTGGTCAAGGGGTGGTCAAGTGGTCAAGAGGTGGTCAAGTGACCCCTTAATTGTATGGAAGGGTACAATTAGTGATGTGGTGGTGGTTAAAGTGAGTGATGTCGTGGTCAAGTAGTGGTGAAGCGGTGGTCAAGTGGTCAAATAACCCTAAAATTGTAGAGGAGAGTGAGTCTTGTGATGCAGTGATGATCAAAAGGTAGTCAAGTAGTGGTCAAGAAGTAGTCAAGGGTGATCAAGTGGTCAAGTTACCCCTTAAATTGATGGGGAGAGTAAGTGTAGTGACACGATGATGATCAAGATGTGGTCAAGTAGTGGTCAAGTGGTGGTCAAGCGGTGGTCAAGTGGTCGAGTGACCACATAAATTGCAGAGGAGAGTAAGTGTAGTGACATGGTGATGATCAAGAGGTGGTCAAGTTGTTAGGTCTAGAGGTTGGGGTGTCTCAGTCATGAAGTATCAAACTGTCTGATGTGGGAAGGATGGCGCTGATCAGGGCGAGTAGGTTCTAATACGTTTATCGCTATTGTCTACAATTGGCGTGGTTGTATAGTAATAATAGTAGAGTTGTTTCGTAGGAATATTAGTCATCAGCATCAAGTGCTATTTTAGGTGGTATTTGTAATGGTAGTAGTAGTAGTAGCAATACCAACAATAGTACTAATTATCATCATCATCACGTGTCTTACCAACGGACGTACCACCCACACATTGCGATCTCCAACACCATTGAACAATTCCGATGTTGACTCACACTACAGAAATCCCAAATTAACGGCATTACCTTCATGTATTGGTGGTACTCATAGTACCAATAGCACCAGTAGTAATAGTCACAAACATCAGCAAAAGATTTATCGCCCGACATTGGTCAGTATGACACTCCATAAACTATGATCTCCAACACCATGGATACAAATAGTAATAATATTGGTAGTAGTAGTAGTAGTAGTAGTAGTAGTAGTAGTAGTAGTAGTAGTAGTAGTAGTAGTAGTAGTAGTAGTAGTAGTAGTAGTAGTAGTAGTAGTAGTAGTAGTAGTAGTAGTAGTAGTAGTGGCGGCGGCGGTGGTGGTGGTGGTGGTGGTGGTAATAGTAGGAGTAGTAGAATAGCGAGGGTGCTTGTTGTTTCACTAAGTATTTGTATATCGTATGTAGTATAAAGCTAGTTTGTGTTGTATGCCATGTAAGGTGTTACTGAAATATCTGTATTTTGTAGTTCTAAGAGGTGATGACGTCATAACTCACCACTCTATCATCTTATTGATAGTGTCTCCAGTGCTGCGAAAAAGGCTCATTGTGAGATATCGATCATTTCTCAAAGCGACAGCATCCGGGGTGCATGCCCATTACGAGCAAACAACGATACGACACTTAAAAGGTAACTACAAGGCAAATGGTGTCGAGTATAGTGTAACGTACAAAACTTATGAAGTCATCGGTTGTCCATTCCATCACGGTCGACAAATAGGCGCTCACTAACTTCACAATATGCTCACTCAAATAAACATATAGATAGATAATAAGGCACCGACCCAAACAAGGAAAACGGACAAAAACAAGGGAGAAAAAAATGACATAAGCGTCAAAATATAACACATACAAAGACAGATACAACAGTGACTAAAAAAATAATAATAAATAATGACACGACAAAATAACACACACACACACACACACACACACACACACACACACACACACACACACACACACACACACACACACACACACAATGAAAACTGAAACAACCAATGAAAAATCGCTGACACGAACACTAGAAGCTGACACAAACACTAAACAAGGTACCTAAAGAAAAGCTAAACTTTGTTAACCAAAATGCGAAAGTAGGAAAATGTGATACCCAAATGTAAAACAAATAGCAAGAGAGGAATAGCTCGTTCCAACTTATAAAAAGTAGGAAAATATGTCAACCAAATGGGAAAAAGTTAGGCCAAATACAAAAATATCTAACTCAAACTAATGAAAAGTAGGGAAACTTTGTTAACCAAAGGAGGGGAAAAACCTAGGTCAAGTAGGAAAATCTGTTACCCAAAAGTGAAAAATGTCGGCCAATACAGAAATAGTTCGTCCACACGTATGCAAACTAGGAAAATTTGTTAGTCGAACAGGATAAAATATTGCCCAAGTAGGGAAATTTGAGAGCCAAATGTGAAAAAATATAATCCAAAGAGAGGAATATCTCGTTCCAACTTATAAAAAGAAGGAAAATTCTCAACCAAATGAGAAAAAGTTAGACCAAGTATAGTAACATCTCAACCAAACTTATGAAAAGTAGGAAACTTTGTTAGCCAAAGCGAAAAAAACCTAGGTCAAGTAGGAAAATCTGTTAGCCAAATGTGAAAAAATGTCAGCCAAATACAGAAATACCTCGTCCACACTTATTAAAATTAGGAAAAATTGTTAGCCAAATAGTAAAAATATTGCCCAAGTAGGAAAATTTGATAGCCAATTGTGAAAAAATATCACCCAAAGAGAGGAATATCTCGGCCAGACTTATAAAAAGTAGGAGAACTATTGTCCAAATGGGAAAAAAGTTAGGCCAAATACAGAAATATCTCAACCAAACATATAAAAAATAGGAAAATTGATAACCAAACGGGAAATATATTGACCAACTAGGGAAATGTGTTACTCAAAGAGGAAAAATAATGACCAAGTAACGAAATACATCGCTCAAACTTATGAAAACTAGGAAACTTTGTTAGCCAAATGGAAGAAACCTTGGTCAAGTAGGAAAATCTGTTAGCCAAATGTGAAAAATGTCGGCCAAATGCAGAAATAGTTCGGCCACACGTATGCAAACAAGGAAAGGTTGTTAGCCAGATAGGAAAAGTATTAACCAAGTAAGAAAATGTGATAGCCAAAGGTGAAAAAAATATCAGCCAAAGAGAGAAATATCTCATCCAAACTTATAAAAAGAAGGAAAATTCTCAACCAAATGAGAAAAAGTTAGACCAAATATAGTAACATCTCAACCAAACTTAAAAACTAGGAAACTTTGTTAGCCAACGATAATATAAACCTAGGTCAAGTAGGAAAATCTGTTAGCCAATGTAAAAAATGTCGGCCAAATACAGAAATACCTCGTCCAGCACTTATTAAAATTAGGAAAAATTTGTTAGCCAAATAGTAAAAATATTGCCCAAGTAGGAAAATTTGATAGCCAAATGTAAGAAAAATATCACCCAAAGAGAGGAATATCTCGGCCAGACTTATAAAAAGTAGGAGAACTATGTGCCAAATGGGAAAAAGTTAGGCCAAATACAGAAATATCTCAACCAAACATATAAAAATAGGAAAATTGATAACCAAACGGGAAATATAATGACCAACTAGGGAAATGTGTTACTCAAAGAGGAAAAATAATGACCAAGTAACGAAATACATCGCTGAAACTTATGAAAACTAGGAAACTTTGTTAGACAAATGGAAGAAACCTTGGTCAAGTAGGAAAAATCTGTTAGCCAAATGTGAAAAATGTCGGCCAAATGCAGATATTGTTCGGCCACACGTATGCAAACAAGGAAAGGTTGTTAGCCAGATAGGAAAAGTATTAATCAAGTAAGAAAATGTGATAGCCAAAGGTGAAAAAATATCAGCCAAAGAGAGAAATATCTCATCCAAACTTATAAAAAGAAGGAAAATTCTCAACCAAATGAGAAAAAGTTAGACCAAATATAGTATCATCTCAACCAAACTTATGAAAACTAGGAAACTTTGTTAGCCAACGAGAATAAAAACCTAGGTCAAGTAGGAAAATATGTTAGCCAAATGTAAAAAAATGTCGGCCAAATACAGAAATACCTCGTCCGCACTTATTAAAATTAGGAAAAATTTGTTAGCCAAATAGTAAAAATATTGCCCAAGTAGGAAAATTTGATAACCAAATGTAAAACAATATCACCCAAAGAGAGGAATATCTCGGCCAGACTTATAAAAAGTAGGAGAACTATGTGCCAAATGGGGATAAGTTAGGCCAAATAAAGAAATATCTCAACCAAACATATAAAAAATAGGAAAATTGATAACTAAACGGGGAAATATATTGACCAACTAGGGTTGAGTTATTTCTGTATTTGGTCGACATTTCCCCCTCGTTTTTTTATAAATGTGGTTAAGATGTTTCTGTATTTGTTCTAACTTTACCCTATTTGGTTGACAAATTTTCAAACTTTTTATAAGTCTGGACGAGATATTTCTCTCTTTGGGTGATATTTTTTCACATTTGGCTTTCAAATTTTCCTACTTGGCCAATACTTTTCCTATCTGGCTAACAATTTTTCCTAGTTTGCATATGTGTGACCGAACTATTTCTGCATTTGTCCGACATTTTTCTTATTTGGCTAACAGATTTTCCTACTTGAACAAGGTTTTTTTTTTCCCTTTGGCTAACAAAGTTTCCTAGTTTTCATAAGTTTGAGCGATGTATTTCGTTACTTGGTCATTATTTTTCCTCTTTGAGTAACACATGTCCCTAGTTGGTCAATATATTTCCCCGTTTAGTTATCAATTTTCCTATTTTTTATATGTTTGGTTGAGATATTTCTTTATTTGGCCTAACATTTCCCCATTTGGCACATAGTTCTCCTACTTTTTATAAGTCTGGCCGAGATATTCCTCTCTTTGGGTGATATTTTTTTTTTACATTTGGCTATCAAATTTTCCTACTTGGGCAATATTTTTACTATTTGGGTAACAAATTTTTCCTAATTTTAATAAGTGCGGACGAGGTATTTCTGTATCTGGCCGACATTTTTTACATTTGGCTAACAGATTTTCCTACTTGACCTAGGTTTTTATTCTCGTTGGCTAACAAAGTTTCCTAGTTTTCATAAGTTTGGTTGAGATGTTACTATATTTGGTCTAACTTTTTCTCATTTGGTTGAGAATTTTCCTTCTTTTTATAAGTTTGGATGAGATATTTCTCTCTTTGGCTGATATTTTTTCACCTTTGGCTATCACATTTTCTTACTTGGTTAATACTTTTCCTATCTGGCTAACAACCTTTCCTTGTTTGCATACGTGTGGCCGAACTATTTCTGCATTTGGCCGACATTTTTCACATTTGGCTAACAGATTTTTCCTACTTGACCAAGGTTTCTTCCATTTGGCTAACAAAGTGTCCTATTTTTCATAAGTTTGAACGATGTATTTCGTTATTTGGTCATTATTTTTCCTCTTTGAGTAACACATTTCCCTAGTTGGTCAATATATTTCCCGTTTGGTTATCAATTTTCCTATTTTTTATATGTTTGGTTGAGATATTTCTGTATTTGGCCTAACTTTTTTCCCATTTGACAAATAGTTCTCCTACTTTTTATAAGTCTGGCCGAGATATTCCTCTCTTTGGGTGATATTTTTCACAATTGGCTATCAAATTTTCCTATTTGGGCAATATTTTTACTATTTGGCTAACAAATTTTTCCTAATTTTAATAAGTGTGGACGAGATATTTCTGTATTTGGCTGACATTTTTTCACATTTGGCTAACAGATTTTCCTACTTGACCTAGGTTTTTTCGCTTTGGCTAACAAAGTTTCCTACTTTTCATAAGTTTGGTTGAGATGTTACTATACTTGGTCTAACTTTTTCTCATTTGGTTGAGAATTTTCCTTCTTTTTATAAGTTGGAACGAGATATTCCTCTCTTTGGATTATATTTTTTTCACATTTGGCTCTCAAATTTCCCTACTTGGGCAATATTTTATCCTGTTCGACTAACAAATTTTCCTAGTTTGCATACGTGTGGACGAACTATTTCTGTATTGGCCGACATTTTTCACTTTTGGGTAACAGATTTTCCTACTTGACCTAGGTTTTTCCCCTCCTTTGGTTAACAAAGTTTCCCTACTTTTCATTAGTTTGAGTTAGATATTTTTGTATTTGGCCTAACTTTTTCCCATTTGGTTGACATATTTTCCTACTTTTTATAAGTTGGGACGAGCTATTCCTCTCTTGCTATTTGTTTTACATTTGGGTATCACATTTTCCTACTTTCGCATTTTGGTTAACAAAGTTTAGCTTTTCTTTAGGTACCTTGTTTAGTGTTTGTGTCAGCTTCTAGTGTTCGTGTCAGCGATTTTTCATTGGTTGTTTCAGTTTTCATTGTGTGTGTGTGTGTGTGTGTGTGTGTGTGTGTGTGTGTGTGTGTGTGTGTGTGTGTGTGTGTGTGTGTGTTATTTTGTCGTGTCATTATTATTATTTTTTTTAGTCACTGTTGTATCTGTCTTTGTATGTGTTATATTTTGACGCTTATGTCATTTTTTTCTCCCTTGTTTTTGTCCGTTTTCCTTGTTTGGGTCGGTGCCTTATCATCCTATATGTTTATTTGAGTGAGCATATTGTGAAGTTAGTGAGCGCCTATTTGTCGACCGTGATGGAATGGACAACCGATGACTTCATAAGTTTTGTACGTTACACTATACTCGACACCATTTGCCTTGTAGTTACCTTTTAAGTGTCGTATCGTTGTTTGCTCGTAATGGGCATGCACACCGGATGCTGTCGCTTTGAGAAATGATCGATATCTCACAATGAGACTTTTTCGCAGCACTGCAGACACTATCAATAAGATGATAGAATGGTGGGTTATGACGTCATCACCTCTTAGAACTACAAAATACAGATATTTCAGTAACACCTTACATGGCATACAACACAAACTAGCTTTATACTACATACGATATACAAATACTTAGTGAAACAACAAGCACTCTCGCTATTCTACTACTCCTACTATTACCACCACCACCACCACCACCACCACCACCACCACCACCACCACCACCACCACCACCACCACCACCACCACCACCACCACCACCACCACCGCCGCCGCCACTACTACTACTACCACTACTACTACTACTACTACTACTACTACTACTACTACTACTACTACTACTACTACTACTACTACTACTACTATTATTATTACCAATATTATTACTATTTGTATCCATGGTGTTGGAGACCATAGTTTATGGAGTGTCATACTGACCAATGTCGGGCGATAAATCTCTTGCTGATGTTGGTGACTATTAATACTGGTGCTATTGGTACTATGAGTACCACCAATACATGAAGGTAATGCCGTTAATTGGGGATTTCTGTAGTGTGAGTCAACCCCGGAATTGTTCAATGGTGTTGGAGATCGCAATGTGTGGGTGGTACGTCCGTTGGTAAGACACGTGATGATGATGATAATTAGTACTATTGTTGGTATTGCTACTACTACTACTACCATTACAAATACCACCTAACATGCCCTTGATGATGATGACTAATATTACTACGAAACAACTCTACTATTATTACTATACAACCACGCCAATTGTAGACAATAGCGATAAACGTATTAGAACCTACTCGCCCTGATCAGCGCCATCCTTCCCACATCAGACAGTTTGATACTCCATGACTGAGACACCCCAACCTCTAGACCTAACAACTTGACCACCTCTTGATCATCACCATGTCACTACACTTACTCTCCTCTGCAATTTATGTGGTCACTCGACCACTTGACCACCGCTTGACCACCACTTGACCACTACTTGACCACATCTTGATCATCATCGTGTCACTACACTTACTCTTCCCATCAATTTAAGGGGTAACTTGACCACTTGATCACCCTTGACTACTTCTTGACCACTACTTGACTACCTTTTTATCATCACTGCATCACAAGACTCACTCTCCTCTACAATTTTAGGGTTATTTGACCACTTGACCACCGCTTCACCACTACTTGACCACGCCATCACTCATCTTTAACCACCACATCACTAATTGTACCCTTCCATACAATTAAGGGGTCACTTGACCACCTCTTGACCACTTGACCACCCCTTGACCACTACTTGACCACATCTTGATCATCACCAACTTACTACACTCACTTTCCCTGACAATGTAAGGGGTCACTTGACCACTTCACCACTGCTTGACCACTACTTGACCACCACTTGACCACCTCCTGATCATCACCATGTCACTACACGTAACTTCCTCTACAATTTAAGTGGTCACTTGACCACCGCTTGACCACCTCTTGACCACCGCTTGACCACCTCATGATCATCACCATATCACTACACCTACTTTCCCCGACAATTTAAGTGGTCACTCGACCACCTCTTGACCACTTGACCACCCCTTGACCACTACTTGACCGCCTCACGATGATCACCAACTTACTACACCCACTTTCCCCGACAATTTAAATGGTCACTCGACCACTTGACCACTACTTGACCACCACTTGACCACCGCTTGACCACATCATTGACACTTTAATTATCGCCATGTCACTACACGTACTATCCCTTACAATTTAAGTGGTCACTTGACCACCCTAGCCCACTTGACCACCTCTTGACCACACCCACTCTGATGAGTCACTTGACCCCGCCCACTTAAAATAATCATATCAGGAGTTATCGCCCTTTGAGGCGCAAAATCGATAAGAGCTAAAAATAGATTGCAATTTGCGCCACAAAATCGATAAATGGTTGATTTATATAAGGAATGTGCACCACCTCCACCTCCACAAAACGGGCGGCTTTAGCCCCACTTACACTACTTCTGTATACAGTCATTGATTGATTGATGGAGATAGCTGCCGTGTCTGTATACCAACACTGATTTATAGATGTAGATAAATGACGTGTCCGTATACACAAAGTGATTGATGGATATAGAAAGATAACGTGTCTGTATACACACATTGATTGATGGGGTAGATAGATGACTTGTCTGTATACAAACATTGATTGATGGATGTCGATAGATGACGTGTGTGTATACAAACATTGGTTGATGGATGTAGATAGATGACGTGTCTGTATACAAACATTGTATGATTGATGGACGTAGACAGATGACGTGTCTGTAGACAACATTGATTTATGTATGTAGATAGATGACGTGCCTGTATACATACTTTTATTAATGGATGTAGATGACGTGTCTGTATACAAGCATTGATTGATTGATGTAGATATATGACGTGTCTGTATACAAACATTGACTGACGTATGTTGATGGATGACGTGTCTGTATCCATCCATCATGTGTCATGCCGATAAGCGTGTGCGGTCATGTTTTGCCATCTCACTCGATCACCAGTATCGTGGATCAATTCCGTGTTTCTGTCTCGACCATGCCACGTGGCCAAGCCATCCAGATATTTGCTTCTAGGTGTTCCCCTTGGTCTGTTCCCTTCGATCTTACCAGTTGTCACGAAATTCTCCAATTCATTTCTTCTCATAACATGCCCAAACATTTTGACTGTCTAGGTCTAATGTCTCTAATCAGTTTACGACCTTCATTTGCTTCTTGAAGGACTTGTTCATTGGTCTTTCTGTCTGTCCATGATATTCTTTGCATTGTCATCAGAAACCACATTTCTACAACCATCAGATGTTTTTCAGCTTGACTGCTCATTGTCCAAGCTTCACATCCATATAAAAGTACAGACTATATGTATCACCTCAACACTGTATACACACTTTGATTGATGGATGTATATAGATGACGTGTCTGTATCCAAACATTGATTGATAGATGTAGATAGATGGCGTGTCTGTATACAGTCGTTGACTGATGGGTGTAGATAAATGACGTGTCTGTGTACAGTCGTTGACTGATGGGTGTAGATAGATGACGTGTCTGTATACAGTCGTTGACTGATGGGTGTAGATAAATGACGTGTCTGTATACAGTCGTTGACTGATGGGTGTAGATAAATGACGTGTCTGTGTACAGTCGTTGACTGATGGGTGTAGATAGATGACGTGTCTGTATACAGCCGTTGACTGATGGGTGTAGATAGATGACGTGTCTGTATACAGTCGTTGACTGATGGGTGTAGATAAATGACGTATCTGTGTACAGTCGTTGACTGATGGGTGTAGATAAATGACGTGTCTGTATACAGTCGTTGACTGATGGGTGTAGATAATTGACGTGTCTGTGTACAGTCGTTGATTGATGGGTGTAGATAGATGACGTGTCCGTATACAGTCGTTGATTGAATGGGTGTAGATAGATGACGTCTCCGTATACAGTCGTTGATTGATGGGTATAGATAGATGACGTATGTGTATAAAGACATTGAGTATGTACATTATTGTTGTAGATCATTACCTGCATTGCTCTAACATCAGAATGAAATGTCAGATCTCTCTGTGTTGTACAACATCAATCTTTCACTTACTTAAACAACATTAACTTCTCCCTATGTTATACAACACTAACTTCTATCCTGTCTTATAGAACATTAATTCTCCCTATTTTATACAACATTAACTTCTCCCTATGTTATACAACATTAACCTTTCCCTATTGTCTACAATATTAAATTCTACCTATGTTATAGAACATTAACTTCTCCTTATGTTATAGAACATTAACTTCTCCTTATGTTATAGAATATGATCTTCTGCATATGTTATAGAATATTAACGTCTCCTATATTAAAAAGATTAACTTCTTCCCTTTGTTATATAATATTAACTGTACCCTATGCTGTACAACACTATTGTTACCTTATGTTATCAAACATTAACTTCTACCGATGTTATAGAACATTAAATTCTCCCTGTAAGAGTACATTAATTTCCCCCGGTTATAGAACATTATCTGTACCCTGTTATAGAACATGAACTTATCCCTATGTTATAGAACAGTAACTTCTCGCTATTTTATAGAACATTAAAGTATCCATATGTTATAGAACATTAACTTTTTCCTACGTTATAGAACATTAACTTCTCCCTATGCTATAGAATATTAACTTCTCCCTATGTTATAGAACATTAACTTACCCCTATGTTAGAGAACATTCATGTCTCTCTATACTATAGAACATTAACTTCTCCTTATGTTATAGAACATTAACTTACCCCTATGCTATAGAACATAAACTTATCCCTATGTTACAGAAGGCCGGTTTCCTGGTCTAGAGGTTAGCGACTTTTCTCCGTAATCTCGTATACTCTCGTAAGTAACGTGACGACGGTGAAAATCAGCAGTGGTTCGAATCGCGTCGGTAACTTACGGGTTATGTGAGCCGGCCGATCAGAAGCAATGGCAAACTACTGAGCGTAATCTTGCCACGAAATCAACAATCAGCTGAAAGATGCTGATGTTGACAGCAATGTCCTGTAAAGGATATGCAAAAAAAAAAAAAAATTGTTACAGAACATTAACGTCTCCCTATACTATAGAACATTAACTTACCCCTATGTTACAGAACATTAACGTCTCCCTATACTATAGAACATTAACTTACCCCTATGTTACAGAACATTAACGTCTCCCTATACTATAGAACATTAACTTACCCCTATGTTATAGAACATTAACGTCTCCCTATACTATAGAACATTAACTCCTCCATATGTAAATAACATCAACTTCTCCTGATCTTATCTTATACACCCATACATTCTCTTACGTTATGTACAACATTAAATTATACATGTGGTCTAAAGCATCATATCCTCTTAATGTTATACAGCATCAACTTTTACTTGAGTTATATACAACAGCATGTTCTCCCTGTTAATTAATATCAACTTCTCTAGTATTCAACTACAGCTTGTGGCTGTTTGATGCGGTTGAAAAACTCCTGGATGGGTTCAGAGATGCCCGTGTTGTTGTTGCTATTGTTGTTGTTACTGTTAATGTTGTTGTTGTTGTTTCAGGGGACAGCATTTTACATTGCCTCACCGACAGTTGTGCGGGAAAACCAAATGGCAACTACCCGACGTGCTCCAGCAATTGTAAGGACGGGTATTATTTTGCCTGCTCAGACGGACATATTTATACAGTGTAAGCTCTTGACACTTGTTCCTCTCCATCTGGTAACAGTGTTAGTCACAATCATCCCTAGCTGATACAAGACTTCGGTGATATGTGTCATGATGAAGATGATCATTATGTGTGTGTGTGTGTGTGTTGTGTGTGTGTGTATGTATGTATATATATATATATATATATATATATATATATATATATATATATATATTATATATATATATATATATATATATATATATATATATATATATATATATATATATATACTAGCTGACCCGGCCCGGCTTCGCCCAGAACCTGGTGGGGAGCATCTCATTTAATTCATATAAGTAGTCATATAAGTTCTCGTTCCCGTTACCGACAATCTGTCTGTCTGTCTATCTGTCTGTCTGTCTGTCTGACCCGGCCCGGCTTCGCCCAGACCCTGATGGGGAGCATCTCATTTAATTCATATAAGTAGTCATATAAGTTCCCGTTCCCGACTGTCTGTCTGTCTGTCTGTCTGTCTATCTATCTGTCTGTCTGTCTGTCTGACCCGGCCCAGCCCATGGTGGAGAGCATCTCATTTAAATCATATAAGTAGTCATATAAGATCCCGTTCCCGACTATCTGTCTGTTTGTCTGTCTTGGGTAAATGAAGGAGGGAGGAGGAAGAGGGAGGTGGAGGAGGGAAGAGGAGGGAGAAGGAGGGAGGAGGAGACAGGAGACAGGAGGAATAGGGAGGAATAGGAGGGAGGAGGAGGGATTAGGAAAGAGGAGGGAGGAGTAGGGTGGAGGAGGAGGGGGAGGAGGAGGGAGGAGTAAGAGGGAGAATGAGGGAGGAGGAGAACGCAGGAGGAGGAGGGAGAAGGAGGAGGAGAGGGAGGAGGAGGGAGAGGGAGGAGGAGGAGAGAGTAGGAGGAGGGAGGAGGCGGAGGGAGCAGGAAGAGGGAGGAGGAAGAGGGAGGAGGAGGAGAAGGAGGGAGGAGGAGACGCAGGAGGAGGGAGGAGGAGGAGAGGGAGGAGGAGGGAACGGGAGGAGGAGGGAGAGAAGGCGGAGAGAGTGGGAGGAGGGAGGAGGCGGAGGGAGAAGAAGAGGGAGGAAGAGGGAGGAGGAAGAGGGAGAAGGAGGAGGGAGGAGAAGGGAGGGAGAAGATGAGGGGGAGGGAGGAGGAAGAGGGAGGAGGAGGAATGTGAAGGGAGGAGGAGGGAGGAGGTAGAGGGAGGAGGAGGAGGGAGAAGGAGGAGAGAGGAGGAGGAGGGAGGGAGGAGGGATGAGGAGGAGGGAGGAGGAGGAAGAGGAGGAGGGAGGAATGTGCAGGGAGGAGGTAGTAAGAGGGAGGAGGAGGATGGAGGAGGAGTAATGGAGGAGGGATGGATGAGGATGGAGAGGGAGGAGGAGGAAGGAGGCGGGGAGAGGAGGGGAGGAGGAGGGAGGAAGAAAAAGGAGGGAGGAGGAGGGAGGAGGGGGAGGGAGGGAGGGGTAGGAGGGGGAGGAGGAGAAGGGAGGAGGAGGGGCGACGACGAGAAGGAAGAGGAGGGCGAGGAGGTTTAGGAGGAGGGAGGAGGAGGAGGAAGAGGGAGGAGGAGGTAGGAGGAAGAGAGGGAGGAGGGAGGGCGGAGCGGAGGGAAAGGATAGGCGGAGAGAGGAGGAGGAGGGAGGAGGAGGAGTAGGGAGGAAGGGGGAGGAGAGGAGGAGGAGGGTTTAAAGAGAAGGGGGGGGGAAAAGGGGGAGAAGGAGGAGGAATGATGAGGAGGGGAGGAGGAGGAAGAGGGATGTGGAGGAAGGAGGAGGAGGGAGGAGGAGGGAGGAGTGTTAGAGGGAGGAGTAGAGGGAGGAAAAGGGAGGAGGGAGGAGTAGAGAGGAGGAGGAGGAGGGAGGAGAAGGGAGTAGGAGGGATGCGGAGAAGGGATGAGGAGAGGAGGAGGAGGGATAAGGGAGGGGGGAGAAGGAGGAGGGAGAGGGAGGAGGGAGGAGGGTGGAGTGAGGAGGAAGAGGAGGAGAGGTGGCGGGAGGAGGTAGAGGGAGGAGGAGGGAGGAGGTAGAGGGAGGAGGAGGGAGGAGGCGGAGGGAAGTAGAAGGGAGGAGGATGGAGGAGGAGGGGAGAGGAAGAGGAGAGAAGGCAGAGGGAGAAGGAGAGGGAGGAGGGAGGGAGAGGGAGGCGGGGGAGGAGGTAGAGGGAGGAGGAAGAGGAGGAGTGTGAGGGAGGAGGTAAAGGGAGGAGGAGAGGAGGAGGTAGAGGCAGGAGGAGAAGAGAGGAGGAGGGAGTTCGCCATTCCGAATTCATACTCGTCTAGGTTCTGTGATTTCGCTCCTTCCATTGATTGTTCTTCACTTCTACACGACTGTAGATAACTTCCTTACACATAAAAAGATGAATTGTTATTGATATTGCCGTGGCATGGAGGCATATATATCAGCAGCAGAGTTGAACGCCAACGCCAGCCGGCACGGCACTTGATGATGATGATGATTGCCGTGTGACGATTCTGTGTAGTCACGTCATTTTCTTCCCTTTTCCTAGCGTTTTGGTTCGGGGGTTCTTTCATCATCATCATCATATATTTACGTACGTATTTTGGGAATGGGAGGAGGGAGGGGGAGGAAGAAGAAAAAAAAAATACGACAGTTGGCAGCGCTGGAATGAAAGGAAGGCGTGTAGAAAATTTCATCTCAATCGGATGGGCCGTTCGCGAACGTATAAAGGACATACATACATACAGACATATCCACACACATTGTCTTTTATATATAAGATACTAGCTGACCCGGCCCGGCTTCGCCCACACCCTGGTGGGGAGCATCTCATTTAATTCATATAAGTAGTCATATAAGTTCTCGTTCCCGTTACCGACAATCTGTCTGTCTGTCTATCTCTCTGTCTGTCTGTCTGACCCGACCCGGCTTCGCCCAGACCCTGATGGGGAGCATCTAATTTAATTCGTATAAGTAGTCATATAAGTTCCCGTTCCCGACTATCTATCTGTCTGTCTGTCTGTCTGACCCGGCCCGGCATCGCCCAACTCCTGGTGGGGAGCATCTCATTTAATTTATATAAGTAGTCATATAAGTTCCCGTTCCCGACTGTCTGTCTGTCTGTCTGTCTGTCTGTCTGTCTATCTATCTGCCTGTCTGTCTGTCTGACCCGGCCCAGCCCATGGTGGAGAATAAGTAAGGTGAACTGCGGTAAAACTTGAAAAGCAATGAAAGAATCACTGAAAAACGAGAAGTAGGTTGAGAGTTTTACCAAAGCACAACTACAAAAAACAATGGACGTTGCGGCCAAAGCCTTCGTCAGCACAGAACAAGCAAACAAAAATAGATTAACTAATACACGATCGACACTACATGAATGTCTAAATATCAACTCATCTGCGTCCAAGCTTGAGACGGCTATCCAAGGCTGGAATGGAACGGATGTTGTGAAAAGGGGTCAACTGCCTAAAGGTCAGTACAGCCAGAAACTCGGTGATTGGTTAATTCAACCGGTGAGGGAACCCGCGCTAGGGGGATCAGGGTGCGCCCAGGAGAGCGAATAGAAAAATATGGATGTGTAACTCTGTTGCGATGTAACGGATGCAGTACGCCAATTCCGCCAAGTTCACAAGTGACGGTAGTTAAGAACACAATGAGAAACGACCCCATGCAAACCAAACAAGAAGTCACAGAAAGCAGAGATAATGCTGGTGGTGACTACCACCGTCCTGCGAAGGACATACAAAATGGCTATGAAGTTGACTATAAGATGGCGGAAATGGAGGGGGGGGGGGGGTTGTGGATACGGGGCGTGGGGGACTTAAATAAAACTGTGTTGGACATTGAGGCCGTGAGGGGAAAGTGAACCCAACTGGAAGATAAGACGGTTTCCAATATCTTGCGATCGCGTTCGGGAGATGTGCACGATTTTTTCGCCGTAACACGTATGTCGGCAACCCCACAGTGGTCGGAAAATGTGAAGTGTAGGGGTACCGGTTTTTGGCACCACTGTCGATATCGGATAAATGTTGTCTAAATCTGTCGCAAAAACGAAAAGGGCCCTCTCTCCAAGATACCTCATGTCGCAAGTGTGCAGATGATCGCATAGATGACGTTGCGACTCGACATGAGAAACCCTCTCGGATGTGGAAAGTAGTCTTAGGGAAAGTGAGATTTTTTGGTTTTTAAGGCATATGAAAAGTCTTACAACGAGATCGAAGACATGCAGTCGTGCCCGGAAGAGACTGATGGGGTTGTGATAGAGTGCTATGAACCAGAACATCCCTCAGGTTACGACCGCCTGTATGCCCCAAGTGGGGCTTTGAGAAGACACCGTGAGTGGGGTCCCGCCTGGAGGATGGGGAGATGCCTCATGAGAAAATTCTTGGCAGAAAATTATGAGGATGGTAGGTAAGTGAGAGAATAGGGTTTTATTTCGGGTTTCGGCCGGAAGAGAGAGCCTCGGCACGATAAAGATGGCAGCGGTGAAGAGCTGTAGACAGAACATTCCGGGTAGCCGAAGGGGGAAGAAATCCAACATTTTGGGCTTTTTGACGGAAGTCATTATACATGACAAAAACCGCGGGGACGACAGTTGGAGAAAGGAAGGGAAACCTTGCAAGAGGGAGGATGGGAGGAGGTGTAGAGCAGAAGCAGTGAGCAGTCGGTTTATGTAAACCCCTCGTGCAAGGCCAGCAGAAAACCCAAGGAAACTGTTATGTCAGGAAATAACAGCCGACGAGGAAAAAGGGGTGAGTCTATGCTAGGATGAAAATTAGAGAAAAAACAATGAAGTCCGAAGATCAGACAAGGCATGCTGAAAAACCCCAAAAAGTCATCGTATACCTCCATAGAGTCCCGGGGGCCTACCAGTGTATTGACTCCAAACCCGGTGTTTAAAATAGCCCATGAAAAGGGCAGGCATAACTCGGACCCATCTTAGTGCCCCTGGCCCCCCCGGATCTGGTCAAAATATCCCCATGAAATCAAATGAATTGGGAAA